>PPHD01003140.1:0-29700 GCA_002909625.1 Bambusicola thoracicus
GTCACCTCAGCCACTCCCCCCAGCTACCTGTGCATGTATGGTGACTCAGCTTCTAATGACACAGTCACACATCCATTTTCCCACTGAACCTGTCCCCTCTGACAGCTTGCAATGAATGGAAGGGTTGATCGGTGTTTATTTTTATCTTGTCTTTTTTCTTTGAGTTCTACTTTTGGGGCAACTGTCAAAGGCATATTTAGCCACTTTGAAAAACTTGGCACACAAAGATCCTCAGAACTACGGCTAAGCAAAGGCATAGTTCTTAACAGAAGATAATTCCATTTCATACCTCTAATTGTGCTAACGGAGGGACCCAGTAGCATTTCACAGGAGACCTGCGTAGGTTTGAGATGCAGTGTTGATATTTCACCTTCAGGGGAATGAGGAAGCTATTCCACAGCACTGTGTTGTTGTTGTTACCCCATACAGACTACCATCCTGCTCCATTTTGAAAAGGAATACTATTCAAAGAATTGCAAATGAAACATTTAGTGGTACAGCTGGCCACAAGCCCAAGAGACAAAGGAATAATACAGGCTGAGTCAACAGCTGCTGGCTTAACAAGGCACAGGTGTATAGGCAGAATTACAAGACCAAACATCTACAGTGCTTCCTTGTTCTTTGTTTGAACAGTTGACCTTCACATCATTCCTCCCCTTTCCTTCAGTGTTGCCCTCTCTGTCATCAGAGGCATGATCTCCTCATGCTTCTCTCCTTCCAGTCTTCCTCATGCTGGGAGGTTTGACAAGAGGCCAGCAGAGGGCCTGAGCAGAGCCTGGTGCTTCCTGTAAGTCCTTCTTAAACCAAAACTGCTCTTCAGAACTGGCCGGGCCTCCCTCACAGGCCCACCCTCTCCTTGCTACTGGGATTACTGGAGGTAGAAGTTCTTCCCCTCACTGTGCATAGCCTCAACAAGCAGCAGCTCACCTGCTGCTTGCTTCTTCTGACCAGGTGTGCTGCCCTCCCAGCAGAAGGGAATGAAACTTTGGCTTTGTGCACTTCTGAATAAGAATTCCCATTTATTCATGTCAGCTCCTGTTTATGGATCCGCCCCACTTCCATTGTTGGATGGGAGGGCAGTGTTTCAGCCACAGAGGACTGCATCATTTATTAGCACTGACTGGGTTCATTTCTTTCTCTGGCACAAGAAGTGAGCAAGCATGCTGGTTTCCTAACAGATGCAGGTGCCTACAGTCCATGCATGCCCAGCTGCATAACCTTCAGGTGAGCTTCTTGCCATACCTGACATTGGCAGGTGCCTGGCATGTGTTGCAAATGAGTAGAAAGGAAGGAGCTCAAGTGCACTTGTACACTGGTCTGCAGAACACTGAACAGGACTCCAGTTACTCAGAAAACATTTGTGATATACATCATTAGAAAAAAAATACTGGGAGGCTTTCTAAGAAACCTTTCTATTGATTCACATCACATCTAACTGATTTTCTGTGAACCTGCCCATCCCATCTCCCTTCCCCCCGGATTACTCCAGCTCCCTGGTTATACAGGGGGAATGCCTTGAACAAAGATCACTATTTATAAGCTATTAGTGGTTATTGTAACACAAGGCCCACAGACACAACCAAGGCTCCGTTGTTTTTGTTGATATAACCATACAGATGTCATGAGTAACTACTACAGGGCTGGCACAGAAATGAGACAGCAGATCACAGAAGTCTTTGAAATATTACCCCCACCTGCTTGTTCAGAGTTCAGCTAAGCCAGCAGTGTACCCCAGAGAGTGGCATTACTGAAACCTCATGGTGAGCTGACACCACAAGCTAGAAGAGAAGAATAATATTTCAAATAAGTGGACTGGCAGAGTTCAAAGGGATAATAAGCATTTAAATTCAACATGAAAGACATCTTCCTCTTCAGAGCTTTACGAAGGAAAGTAGCCAGGCAGATAAACTATTTAAAAGCCCCTTTAATCAAGGCTATTAACATAGAGATTTTTGTCTTAATTAAAAACATCCCCATTCAGTCACATTAAAGAGAAAGTGATACAAAATGTAATTTATTCTTCCATTTGAAATTTTTAGAAGAACAGCAAAAACATTTTCACTTGCAGAGAACGCCTGCTTCATTAAAAGTTATCTTTGAGAAAAAGATTAATTTAGTCTATCTCGCTGCTCACATTTTCATTTGGAGTGAACTGTACACTTGTATTTCTACCTTTGTAGAAAGCCTAATTTCTTGGCTTCCCAAATATTTGAATTTCTGACCATGAGCAATAAGACAGGCAAATATTTATTCTCAGAAATTTCCTGGGGTCTCAAAAGGAGCTGAAGAAAACAGTGAACTTCAAAGAGGGGTCCCCAGCAAAAAGTGAGGAGGTGCCTACAGTCTGGATGGATTGGTGTTGCAAGGGCAATGTAGACATACATAGAGAGCAAGAGGGAAACGAGTAGGATCAGAGTAGCCCTTGAAGATCGGGAGTACCAGGAAAATTTCACAAATAAGCATGGCATCTACCTGAAAATAAATAGTTCTCAGCAGGATATGGGTTGCTGTTCACTTCATTTCAACCAGACTTGCAGACCTGTGTCGTTACAGAGGAAGAACAGCATATGGGACAGGCGTGAAGCCTGCCTGATCCTCCCACATGGTGCAGTCTGCCAGCTAAGAAACCTAACCCCAGGCAGGGAAAATATCACCATCTGACAGAGTTTTGCCAGCATGAAGCAGCATTTCTCTCAAACCGTGAAGCGGTTCTGTGGGACAGCCATGGTGTTGCCAAGGATAGACGCTGTTGTTGTTACTAAATCTGAAGGGGTTATGGAGTCATTTGCTCATCAAGCTCCTATTTCTTTGCATTTCTCGGAAATTTTGGTAATTTCTCCTCTGATTCATTCATCCTTGCCCAGCCAATGCTGACTAAACTGACAGAAGCAGGCACATGTGGTAATACCTCAGATACATCATAACAGTGCTACCTTTTAGATATAGTACAGCCACATGTTGACTCAGCAACATTGCTTTGGCCCTGGGACTTGGTTGGTCAGCTCCAGCAAAGTGCCTGCAGAAACCTAGAAATGGATTTAGAGATGTCTCGTGTTCTTCATTATGTCTTGAACAGTGCAGTGTCAAGGGTCAACTTGTCCTCTCATAATGGAGAAAGTGATCAAATACCCCATTACCCAAACTAAGCAGCAGCAGAATAACCAAGCACCTCTTGTTGAGAGAAGAATGACAACCACTAATCTCCACAGTATGGTTCTTCCATACTCCCCTCAGTCCCACAGTGCTTTACTTCAAGCAACAAACACTGCTGTCTGTGGTAGTCACACTAAATTTGTGCTGATTAAAGGACAGCTGTCCTATCTGAGCAGGAAGATCTGCAGTGTCGGCCTGTGCTGCATACTGAGGCCGCTGCCTGCCAGAGCCCTTCCAAGAGTTGGGCTGCTCCCTGGAGCTTTCTAAAAAATATTATGTACATATATTGTCCTACAGGTGTATGTGGGTGCAGAGGAACATCTGCCTTTTTAAAGGGAAGGAACACCTGCATCATCATCATTACCTATAAAACTGAAAGCAACTTCAAAGCATCTCAGTCTCCTCATTTTGCCCTTCAGAAATGTGATGACACACTTATTTTTACCAGCCTCTATTTGCCTCATTTCCTAAAAGGGATGGTGCAGGCTGTGAGCAGAACAGAGCTGTGCCAGCTTATGGCAGCAGTCACCTGACCCACACGCTCCTGTGAGATGTCATAAGCTTACTAAGTCCCGAGTGCTGCCTCATTCTGTTTTGTACATTACAGACCACCTTTCCTTGAATGTAACCTTTCTGGAGATGCAGAAAAAGCAGGATCTGCCTGAGCTGCTTGGATGAGTCCTAGGCATTAAATCTATTTCACTCTTACTTGAAACTAAATCAATTTAAGGACTGTTTGGTGGCTTTCGTTAATTAGCCAGGTTTCTATTTGATGTTTGTTACTTTTAAATTCAATAAAAAAAGATTATTTTCAGTATCGTCTCTTCAGATAAGAAGTGTTACCTCCTGATATAGTCATCTCTTATTAAAGTAGCCAAGGAGGATTCACTACTGCCACTTGAAGCTAAAGAAATGTCAGAGGTATTAAAACATTGACATTTTGCTGCAGTTAGATCTCTGAGATCAGCCAGACAGCTGCCTCAAGGCTAGGTACCAGATTACTCATCTGATTTCGTTGCTGTGATATGGCATTTCTGCATACAATTACTGTGAGTCACTCCCTCTGGTGTCAGCCTCTACACCAATTCCCTTACACCATTTGTCATGGTTATACTGGTCTCTACATGGCCAGCACCAGAAACCCAGAGCTACTTGTAATGTTTGTTTCAGTAATAAAGTAAGAACATCCTAAAATCCTTGTTTCCTTTACCAGTACAAAATGAGATGGTGCATATGATCTGCTCAGCAAATGCTGAGTGTAACAGGATTAAATCCTTAGGGTGCAGAAGGTTTGGATAGCTCAGCTGTGTCTGAATGCCCTAACAAAAGGTTTTTACTTTTAAATGACTTTCCTTCCATCCGCCTCTCCCAATCTCATTTTCATTTTATTACAAATCTTTCTAAGAGTACTGAAAACAAACAACAAAAATAGAGATGAAAATAACTTGCTTGGTGCCCTAACGCTATCTGTGCATTTAAGATGCCTGTTTCTGGTCACCTGCTGTACCCCTCAGCTTTGTGCCTTTCAGCTTACCATTGCTTGTATTTTTGATCTTGCGTGACTTAAGATCACGCAACAGCAGACAGCAGTCTTTCCACTGTACAAATACAAGTTACTCTTTCTTTTGGCTGAGACAAACTGCAGGATTCCCAGGAGTTATCTGACCAGTTCCAACAAACTGAACATCTTTTTGGCAATTAAGAAGAGGAGCTTTCCTCATTTTCATTTCTTCATTAAATGAGGTTACAAGAGATGTACTGTAAGCAGTACAACAGTAAGATTTGACAGACAGTATCATAACTTCTTCCTAGCCCATTACCTGGCAGGGCAGACAAAGCAATGCAGGAAAAGCCTGAGTAACATTAGGAAGCATTTTTCCTGAAGTTGACAGTTTCAAACTGCAATGAACTTTAGGAAAGAAAGCCCATCACCACTATCACTACAGTCTTCACAGGGTAGCAAAGCTCTGACCAAGGTGTAGCAAGACATTATTGCTTTCTCACTGACTCTGCTCCTGGTCTTGGTGTTTCCACTGGTTTGTGGAGCGGTCCAGGGCTGTACAGTAAATCTTAAAGAAACAACAACAATCTGAACAACGAACTCCCCTTATCAGTATCCCATGTACTTTTCCTTCCTTTCTTTTGGCAGTGAATACATGGGTTCAAGGACAAGTGTCCTCTCAAGAACATCCCTGAATGCTCTGACTGCTATTTGATAAAAGAAATGGAAGAAACCCACAAAATTGTAAGAAAAGATCAGAAGCTATTGATCTACTTAAAGATATTAATACTTTGATCAACTCAGGTTAATGAGCTCTGGAGATCCTTTCCAACCAATATCATTACAGCTAAGTCATATTAAAGTCATATGAAGTGTTAGAAAGGATGTACTGGAAAATTCAGTACTAAATTTAACACCTACAACACAATAGAATGCACAATAATGAAAACAGAGCAGCACAACCCCAGACCACAACAAGTGAGGAACTGCTCAAACATAACAGCAGTAGGTAGACAAATAAAGAAAAGACTCTACTTACCCATGAAAGGCCCCAAGCACACAAAAATCTCTAAGAAGACACCCTCAGCTCCACTGGCAACCCTTAAATGAGGACTGGGAAGGGATGGATCCTGGCTCCACCCTTTCCTGCCATTCAGGTGCATTGCTTGCACCTGAGCTGCCCTAGGTTGGCCCTGCCTTCCTACCAGGTGCTCAATCAATGTTTCAAGCAGTGATTTGTATTTCCAGTTTTCAACAGTACCACAGGTCTCTCTGAGAGACATTATCCTCAGGAGGAGATGTACCTTCTCCATGCATCGTGGAAGATGGTTTATTAATTCATCAAAGCCGATCTAATTTTCATGAGGGACAAACCCTTTTCACTTCCCACCCCTGCACTCACCACCTTCCTTCAGCCAACATTTGCATTTTCAGGTGTTACAAGGTAGATGAACAAAGTAGTTGTTTTGTTACTGCATTCATTTTCCAGAACATCAACTCCCTGACACACTTAATGGTACAAAGACAAAAGCCTAGCAGCAGTCCAAAGCATACAGCAGGAGCAAGGGCCTGTCTTTCCAATGGCATCTCGGTCCAAGATCAGAGTAAACCACACATAGTGCTATCCTCTGCAGCGGGACTACTTCCAGCTCCTATGCCTCTGGTTCACTGAGAGAGCTGCCAATGCCACTCAGCCTCAGTGTGCATTTAGAAGTATTCTGGTAATTTATTTTAGCAGCTCTTGTGTACACACATGTACTGCTTCCTTTCAGCCTGCTGCACCCCTTTTTGCCTTGACCACAGCTAGAGTTATGTTGAGTTACAACTTGTGGCTTATGATTTATTATTATTTTTAAAGATTGCAGATTCTTACTAGCTGCAAAGCTGTGCAGTGGTAGCAAAAGAGGCCATAGATGTTTCTACATCTGTGTGAGCTATTATATATATATATATATATAATTATTATAATTATATTTAGGTGCCAAAGATGCAGATAAGCATCAGTGGTGTTTACTACCATGATAATATGGGAAAGAAATGCACTTTTATTCATCTGGATGATTTTCATGTTTTATCTATCCTTCAAAAGGTTGGAAGTCCAATGCACACAGGAGCATGGAACATTTATAGGTTATGGTCCTGTGTGTGTTTTCCTAAGCTAAGGAATAGAAGACATTCTCAGGGCTTTTTTTCTATCTCCCACTAGAAGCAGTATGCAAAATGTAGTTTCCATGGTCACAACATAAGTCAAATGGGATGACAGTTCTCTTAAGTACTTTTCCATCCCTCCCCGTAACTCTCCCAACTCTTCTCCTGGAGCTTATGCTGAAGGTAGAAGTTATGATTGTTTATGCCTGAGGTCCCCTGGCTTCCTTTTCTGCCTGGTGCATTTCTGCCTTTGTCTTTGTACTTGCAGACCATGGTAGCTGTGAAAAACAGCAGACGGAAAATCCCCTCAGAAGGACTGGTGATCAGCTTCACCTTACTGCTTTGCATGTGGATCAGATAGCTCTGCCTTCAGAAGACCTTGATCTATTTGCTTGTTTATCCTGCTTGAGACAGCCATTGTGCATAAAACTTCAGCAAAGTTTAACAATTCCAGTGAACAACCTCTGTGATTTACAAAACAATACAGTCTAAGAGTAAGCCCTTTGGGCAGAAAGAAAAGGATGTCAATAGATTAAAGAATACAGGTATGACTATGAATAAAGCATTTTCCAGCAAGCTTGGAAAGCCACCAAAGTAAATACATGGAGCTATTTACTCCTTTGAGGTATTGTTTAGGTTTCTTCCAGGTGCCTACCTGAGAGCTCATTCAGGTGGGAGCAGTTATCCTAATTCTGCCCTTCTAGTTCCTAGGGTTTTAGGACTCCTACTGGTTTTCCTCTTTAAACCTTTTTGTACCGTACTGATTACACTACAGCATGCCCTCCCTGGTTAGTGCCAAGCCTCGAATTTTCTTTATCGCGATAAGCAAGAGCTCAGCTTTGAATGACAGGGTTTGTTCAGAGCAGAAGCAAGGATTTACTCCTCTCTTTAGCTCAAGAAGTCTGACAACTACAGGGTGTACCCTGAGCTCAAAGGAAAGGGGCTTAGAGTATCTCCTTAAGAGCCCTCTCCCTGCCTCTCATGAGCCCAAAGGCTAGGAAAGCTTATTTAGTAGGACTGCTGCTACTGTGGATTTCAGCCTGTTTTATGAGTTACCCTATGATAACTGCAAGCCTGTGCCTTCAGAAGCATCCCAAGCACCTCAGCTTCAATGCAACCTGCTTATCCTTTCCTTGCTGGTGCTATGTGTGGGCTCTCTGCAGTAGAACTCCCAGAAAACAAGAGTTAAACTGCTATGTTGTTTTCTAATATCCCAGTGATACTTACCCAATAGACATTCTATCAACTCAAACAGCAGAGTTTACACTTTCACAATTTCTAGACCTAATAGATTAACTGTTTATAAGTCATGTTGTGTACCAATGCTGGCTGCCTCATGTTCATTCTCATTGACAGCCCAGTTGCTCCATATTGGGCCGGGAAGCTCTAACTGGGCTGTTCTGAGGCAGGTGCAGCGTTTGTCCATTGTCTTTCCCTGGTAGGAATGCCAACAGAACTTCTTCTTTTGAGAGAGGTCACATTTCTTTGGGTCCAGTATCTAACTGATACCTGTATGTTCATCAGTAGTCCTTCTGAAGTGATCCCATTTCCATGTGGAAGTTTTAGATGAAATCCCACTATATGAACTTTATTTCTTTTTTTATATGAACTTTTATTTTGCCTCCAGCCTCCTGCAGGTGGTGAGACCCACACATCTCCTGAGCCCTGCAAGCTCAATGCAACGTGTTTATCCTGACCCAGCCATGCCACATGCAGGGAGGAAAACAAACCACCCATCTTTCTTACAGCTGGCCACAACTTCAAGGCTTTGTTATGTATTATTCTTTTCATCAGTGAGAAAGCGTGCAGGAAAACAGCAGAGCCTGGCTGATCAAATGCACCTGGTCAGAAATCTCACGATGTGAAGTCCTGGCATCGCACGCAGTTGGGCACTGTTTGAATTTCCCCATCTATTTTGGGCAAGGCCTGAGAGAGACAGTTGTGTGGTGCAGCGTTAAGTGCCTTG
The DNA here is from genome assembly GCA_002909625.1 of Bambusicola thoracicus. Taxonomy (NCBI): domain Eukaryota; kingdom Metazoa; phylum Chordata; class Aves; order Galliformes; family Phasianidae; genus Bambusicola; species Bambusicola thoracicus. The sequence goes on from PPHD01003140.1 coordinate 8,769, forward strand.
CTGAACCCAGGCCAAAGCTTAGCTAGAAGAAACAGGCAAAACTTGTGAAAGCATACTAAGAAAAGAGAAAGATCTTGTCCGTTCTCTTTTCTGTAAGGCATGGAAATGAGGAACGTATCAACAGTAAATTAGCCAGAGAGAAACATTTGGATTAATGTTTCATAAGTTTGCACATCTGGCCAGTAACACGATGTGATTTACTGCAAGCTCTAACTCTATGTATAGACCTCTGTTAAGTGATTAGGGGGAGGAATCTCCCTCCCCCCAGATGCTTCATTTCCCTTTTTAATTTCATAATGGACAGCTTGCATTTTCTGCAAACAATAATGGGATCTGTTTTCTCTCCCGGCAGCTTGCTCACTGCATTTGGTAGATGAGCCTGAGAGGGAAGCAGCCTTTAAAAGAAGATAGATGGCATAGCCCTGCATGCAATCTGCTGTGATGGGCATGGCAGCTCTGCAAAGAGCATCTGTCTGCCTTGATGGGGAGGACTTCCTGTTTACTTCTAAGGACAGCAAATTGTTTATAGGAGGATGCTCTTCCGTACTAATGAATGGGCCTGCGGTCAGATTGCTGGCAGCTTAGCCCAGCCCTGAGGCATCCCACAGGAACACGGGGCAGTCCTGGCTCTGAGGAGCTGTGGGTGCTGAGGTCTTTCCTCATTTGAGGCTCATACTGATATCTCAGCCCTGTGAGTTTTCTGCTGTCCTCCTGGACGGGTCAGTGGCCTGGTCCCTTCCCCACTGCTTCCCTTTGGGCCATTCTGTGCATGAGTTTGGGGTCTGACATTGTATGAGTTACCCAAAAGACGTTCTCCATCTTCCCAGGGTGGGATGAGGTTCATGCCTGGCTGCCTGAGCATGTGGAAAAGCAATGATAAGTCCAGACACACCCCATCTTGTTTACCCCTAAGGAATTGTACAGGGTGCGAGTGGGACATTAAGCAGCTGTGTGTTTCATGGGGTGCTAGCCTGAGTATATCAGCAACTGCTTGAGCCCACATTTACAGGCTGTAGGAGAGATGAATGCATAATTCATATGCTTTTAATTAAATGGTAGCATCTCGCAATATATTGCATTTATTTTAATTACATTTATCTCCTCACTCTTGTCGACCAACTGAAGCATCACTTTTTTTTATCCTTTCAGTTACTATCTGAGCATAAACAACACTAATTGGACTTTAGGACAAGACGTGCCAAAGGAACTGTGCCAGCTCTCCCCACAAAGGTTGCAGTGCCAGAACAGGATGGCCAGGAGCTGCCAGGGGAGACAGGAGCTGCCCTGGGATGCTCTAAGGAGAGAAGTCCTACACACTGTAAGGCTCCTCTCAGGCATGTGGAGATTGCCCAAACCATTTCAGTGTTGCAGGAGAGTTTCTTTCAGGATTAAGGTGTCCACAGAAAGAAGAACCTGGAGTTTTTGCTGCTGCATTCATATGTAATGCGCACAGCTGGGGGACAAGGCTGCTGAGATCTACCAAGGCACGCTCTTTTTTACTGAATTCACTGCTGACCTCACATTGTTTTATGGTGGGACCCATCAGGCGCAGCGAGGGCAGCAGCTCACCCACTTCTTTCAGCACTGAGTAAACCAAGCTGGACAGGCATGGGGCAGCTTGTATGGGATGTTTCACACCACCGGTGTGAGAACCAGCAGTGATCGCCATACTGGGAAACCAAAGTTGGGTTGGTGGGGAAGGATAGGAGCTGGGTATCTCGCAAGTGACTGAAAGTGCATTGCTGAGAAATGCCATTCTGTCTGCCAGAAGATGGTTTCCCTCCTTCCAGAAAGGTATTTAGTAACTATGGTTTGCTTGCTGCTGCTCTACAGGCCTGATTTTTGTTGGTTTTTTTTTTGTATGTGTTGGTTTGTCTGTCTGTTTTTCCCAGCACACACACACAAAGGAAAAAAAGCAATTAATACAGCTTCACTGTGGTTTAATGGCATTTCTCCTGTGAGACCAGGTGGGCAAACCTAGATCTTTGTTATTGATTTTGTTGCCACAACAGTAGTTCAGGTTTGGCAGGTGAGAGGTTGCGTTCCTATTAAAAAAGGAGAAAAGCACCCAGCTTGTGCTGCCCTTGTGATTTATTTCACACTATATGTTGCAAGATTAATTCCAGCTGCGTTGCTTTGGGAAGAGAGCACTTACTTTGGAGCACCTGATGGGGATTAATAAGATGGCAGTTTGGCTTTATGGAGAAATGAGACACTGAATTATGGAATAATTACAGTTGGAAAAGATCACTAAGATCATCCAGTCCAACCAGCAATTCATCCCCATCATGCCCACTAACCGTGTCTCTCAGTGCCACACTGACACATTTCTTGAACACCTCCAGGGACGGTGACTCCGCCACCTCCATGGGCAGCCTGTTCCAATACCTCACTATTCTTTCTGAGAAATTGTTTCCAACACCCAATCCCTTGGTGCAACTTGAGGCCATACTCTCTTGTCCTATCACCATTACCTGGGAGAAGAGGCTGACTCCCCCCCGGCCTTGCTATGGTCTCCTTTCACGTCACTGTAGAGAGCAATAATGTCTCCCCTGAGCCTCCTTCTCACCTGAGTAAGCAATCCCAATTCCCTCAGCCCCTCTCTCTGTAAGACTTGTGCTCCAGACCCTTCACACCTTCATTCCCTTTCTATGGACATGCTGCAGGGCCTCGTTGGCTTTTACCCCATCCCACATTTCTTTCCTGTGGTTCACAGTCTGACACAATAGCATGAAGTCCCCTCGTGGTGAAGTCACCAGAAGTCCCTCATGGTGGTGTTCTGTCAGTGTTCCAGGCAGCCTGGAAGCAGCAGTACTGCAGGTCGGATGGAGATGCTCTAGGTACCCACAGTCCACCCCAAAGGAAAACCCTTTTCCCTCTCTGCCAAGCAACTTGTGCCCTTGCCAGTCCTGGCACTTAGGGAGGACCCACTCAGCCTGGCTGGAGCAGGCAGCAGTTAGCACAGAAATCTCTTTGCTGTTTTGCTTTCCCCTCCTCTTCCCCTGACCATCACAGCCCTAGAGCCTGGAGCAAAGCCACCCCATATGCTGTATGTGCTGCTGACAACACACAGGAAAGAGCTGTGATGGTCAGAGCTTCCAAAGGTGTCTGATGCCTCAGCTCTGCAGATCTCACGTCTGACTTCTCACAAAAAGGGCAAAGCTGCTCTCCTCACCTCCCACCAGGGGCTGGGCTGCTCCCACAGATGTGCTCTGGGTGGCTGGAGGAGGGCAACGGCTGATCTTCTATTAATTCCCTCATCCCCTGGCATCACAGGTTGGATATCAGGAAAAGGTTCTTCACCAGAGGGTGGTCGGGCATTGGAGCAGGCTCCACAGGGTCATGGCACCAGCACTGCTGGAGCTTAAGAGGTGTCTGGACAACGCCCTCAGCCATATGGTCTGAATTTAGGGTGGTGCTGCATGCAGCCAGCAGTTAGACTCAGCAGTTAGACTCTATGATCCTTATGGGTCCTTTCCAACTTGGGATATTCTACGATTCTACGGTCTCCTCCAGCAGGTGTGGTGATAGCCAGCCAACAGGTTGCTGTAGGGTTCTCCTTTAGGGCAAACTGAATTTACGCATGGGGATCCCTGTGCTGGCCACTCACAGGCTTCACTGAGGTTGGCAAGAGCATGGCCATGGCCTCTTACCAGAGCTGGGGCTTGCTTCACCAACCTGCATCTGCACCAGCACCTTCCTGACCCACAGCAGGCTTTGTGCAGCATGGTTGGGCTGCTAGTTATGGCCTCATCTTCCCTCTAAGTTAATAGTTCCCGTGCAACATCTCTTTTCTGCTCTAGAAAGCATGCCCGCTGAGAAAGAGACTTGATCTTAATGACCTCACGTCCACTCCCATAGATCAGTCACCCGATAATAAAACAAGAAATGTTTCAGATTTATATCTCTAAAGTCCTTATGCTTCACAGTCCCAGCCAAGTTACACAGGTGCGTTTGGCGACCTTTCAGTGCACAGCTGCTCATCCCCTGCACCCCAGAACACTACTTTTTTTTAGCAAAGACAGATCTTAAGGGGAATTAATTAACTAGGTTTGCTGGCTGGATAATCAATTTTCTTGGTATAAATTGAGTGCTGATGGAAGAACATTGATCTGTTGCATTTCCCTGTATAGAGATTAAAAATAGATGAATACCCAGCTGGAGAAATTGTGATGGGATCATATTCCTTCCCGGTACAGAGTTTTGGCAGCCTCAGAAAATGGGGTGAATGTTACTGGGATTTCATTTCATAAATGCATTGGGAAAGTAAATGTGAAAATGTCCTAATTTAGGGATCTTTGAGCAAAAGAAAGTGGAAATGTTTCGTTCCGAAGCAGCTTCTCATTAGACACCGAAAGGCTGGCAAGACCAAGGGCAAAATCTAAGTGAAATGTTTTAACTGTATTTAAACAAAAACTACTTAGAGTGATATTTTACAATACTTTTTAACATATTTATGTATTTACTGCATTTTCCTTCACAGAGCAGCTCAGAAAGTTGGGATCTCTCAGCCCTGAATGCAGTGGATGCCTTCTCCCCAGTCCTGCACCCCAGCAATGCCTTTTGCCACATGTGGGGCCCAGTGCAGACAGCAGCAGCATGCCGTGGTTCATGTTGCTCTGCCTTGGTCTCACCAAGGTTCTACTGCCACAGCGTTCAGCACAGCGTGCCCTACTGAGGGCCCACAGATGACCGGCACGTACAACTCAACTGCGTGTTTCCCTTGTGTATGTGTTCATGGAAGTCTATATATAGGTTTAGGAGGTCCCGTGCCTCCTAAGTCACTGATCTGACTACAAATTGCTCAGACTCTGTGATGTATTTTTCATCTTATTTATTGCAGGCATGAATACAGGAACAGGTAAACAGCTGAGCCGTAAAAGTTTCTCTCCAGGCATGTTTTCAACAAAATGCCATCACACACTGTCTGGTGATACATGCTGCTACCCAGATGGAACAAAACGGGGTGAGCAATCTTTCCTTAAAGCTGCTGCCCACCAGCCCGGGCTGCAGCTGCCAGAGAAGCCTTCTCCTCCCCTCACTCCCTCTCTTCCTTCTCCTCCCCGTGGGTTCTTTTACGGCACTTAACTTTACAAAACACAGTTGTGAGGCTGATCTTACATGCAATTACAGATCAGCACCAGTATATTTATTGCAAACTCCTTAAACATCAGGACATCGAAATTAAAAAAAATAATAATAAAGGAAAGAAAATAAAAGAAGGAAACAATATTCTGTTGCATAATTACGAGTAGGTTTTTGTAGCCAATGAACCAGAAATGTATTCAGAAGAATAAACAGAAAAAAAGAAAAGAAAAACGAAGGATATTCATAAACAGTTCAAACAAAACATGGTGCTGCCTCCAATGAAACATTTCCCTGCATTGCCAGCTCTGTTTCATGAGCACACGGGGTCCTGTTGCAAGAGAGATGTGAAGCCCCAAGCTGAAACTTCCCAGGAGTTAATTTTCAAACATTGCATTTCCAGGGGCTGAGTACATTTGAATGGGAGAGATCTGCACGCAGCGTGGGATCTGACTGAAACCGGGGATCTCAAATGGTATTTCCTAGGATTCCCATTTAAAACAAAATAGTGAAAACACCTGAACCGCACAAAAAATGAGCCACAATTGGTTGGCTTCCATAAGAAATTGCAATATGAGAAAATATTTAACTCCTTGCATAGCTGCTGAATTGGCTGCTAAATTTTGCTTGAATCACCAAAGCACGACAACCTTGCATTCTGCCACTTGGCAACTTCACACCTGAAAGCCGAGCTCTGCCCGCCAGGTCGGGGCACCCTGTTGGGCCCTGCTGAAAGCCGGGAGCCCTGGAGGCTTTGCCAGCATGGCCATACAGGAGGCATTCCCAGCTGTCCTGGTTTCATAACTGGTTTCATAACACCAGCTGATGCCTCTTAGCTCCAGGCAGTGGCAGCTGTCCCAGCTCTTTGCTCCCCTGATGAGGGATGAAAACTGTTCTGACAACAGGGCGTTCGGTGGCATATTTACATCTAATGAGCTAGGTCTTGCTTGCAGAGCTATGCTGGTCACAAATCGAATCTCAAAGGACCCCTGGATGGTGTAGTCTTGTTGGCAAGGGCTTGCAATGTAGGCCTAGCCAGAGGGACAGAGGGCAGGATTCATCTCGCTTGACTGTAAGCAATTTAAAGGTAGACATTGAAGTCAGAGGCACCTCTGGAAGGCAGTCCCTTGGATCTCTCTGCAGTTGAGAGCTGGACATATAGCATTAGGTGAGAGGAACCCCGTCCCTAGAGGGCTGGAGGACAGGCTCCTTCCAGCCACCCTGTTCTGTCACTAGCTCTGGAGACCATGCTTCAGAAGGCTGCTGTTTAAATGTGTTATCTTTACATGTGTCAATGTACATGGTAATGATAGCCTGTGCTGGGCTTCATGCTGCCACAACTACATATGCAAGCTCATTAAAGCTAGCTCAGATACTTCTGCGCTATTATATAGACATTCCTTCGGGCAGAGTATCCTTTCACACCTGTAAAGTTAAAGCCTAGGGGCAAACCTAGACTATATGCCCCCAGCATATGTTCATGTTGACGTTGTCTTGTTTGCTGTAGTTTGGATCACAGGTGTCCTAAAGTTATAATTTCCAACTGGAGGCGAGGCAGGAGTGTTGTTTGATATTCAAAAGATGTGGAAACTGAAATGCTTAGGCATGGCTGAAGAAAATACATAATAAGAAAGAACAACATGATGACATTCTGCAGCTAAAAGTTTAGTTCAATATCAGTCTAATGTGTTAAATAAAGCCCCATTAGACTGCAGAATAGGAAACAGTGGCAGCCAGTAGATAAGACACTGAAACAAGACAAGGCAACGTACGTGGGGGTTTTTGGTGGGAAATGCCCCACTGGAACTGAGTGACCACCTGAGCCTTTTCCTCTCTGTCTGGGGGGACCAAGGAGCTCAGCTATGCCAGAGCAGCCCCAGCTGTGGGGACATGGCCACCACAAAGTCACCTTGGTTCACATTTTTTGCTTTCCAGTTCTGAATAGTTTAGCGTAAGAACTTTTAGACAACGGGAGTAAAAGGCTGCACTTAAAAGAATAAACTAATAGTTTGTTGATGAGCAAGAAAATCAGAAGGGCTGGTCTGAGCCAGGCATTCCATTTTGCTAAAGGCTTTTGCATATGTGACCAGACTGCCCTAAAGCAGGGAAGTGGATGTTTGCCTCCAGACCTGAAGGCACATTGCAGGGTTCTCAATGTCCATTTCAAGGCAATCAGTACAACCAATGTGTGCACTCAAATTTGATTTCCTTTGTTTTCCCTCAGTGATGACTTTGTGAAACAGCCACCAGTTCACATGCAAGTGGGTGCTGCCTAACTGCAGGCAGCAGATCAGGTCCAGCTAGGATCAGTGCTGTGCCATTTGCAAACCTACTTTACTTTCCTGAAACAGCATCTCTAATTAGACTTTTCGTTTATTTATTCTTTCCAACACTCAGTCTTATTTGGGTGCGGACAAAGGTGCTGCTGCTCCTCCCTCCATCGGGACCTTTTGGGAAGTGGTAAGCAAGGAGTAATGGGAAACAGAACATGCAGACTTCGATGTGTGTTGCACGTTCCCTTCTTTTCTGATCTCTTCACAGCGATTTAATGTTCCTCATTCATTTTTAATAACCTCAGACTGATGGAGAGGTACGTGAAAACATAAGGAATAGGAACGCCTTGGCACCATAAGTAGAAGACGGACAGCATACAGGTTGTGTCTGATTACCCAGCAATGTCATCGGAGTGCTCTGAAATCTGCAGTCCAGGTGTGTTTCTATGATTCCTTGTGTCCATTCCTCGTGCTGAGCTACATCATGGCGTTTTGCATTGCAGGTTTCTACCTCACAGTTGTACTGTTTATTTGGCCCCATTTCATGGTAATCAGAAAAATTTGGGGTGCTGGATTTTAACTGGGAAGCCTCATGCTAGTTTCTTGTCCCAGTAAATCTAAGATAGACAAGTCATTTTATACCTCTAACATTGCAATCCACAGTCCTGTGATGCCCTCAAGATTTCGCCTCTCAAAGAGGAGAAAGCAGAAGAGCACAAGCTAACTGAAGGAAACTCAGTCTCACAGCAATCACTTCCCAGCCTCCACACAAACAAACGGGTTAAGCTGAGATAAAGCCATCGTAATCAGTATCAAATTAAGGACAATCTTTTATCTTAGTACAAACCAGAGAACACAGTGTACAGAGTAACAGAAAAATATACATCTTCAGCCATACAAAACACACAAAAGCTTTCCTGTTGGAATAGTATCTTGTAGCTGACAGTCAGTTGTTGGTAGCTTTGTAGGCAACCCTGCACTGCTGGACAGGGGGAAATGGAGAACTGTTCTTTACAATTTAGGAAACTGTTGGTCGTGTTACCTGTATACCACAACACACTCCTCGAGGCTGCGGTCCTGCTGATGAGAACACCCACCCAACCCTGTGCCACAAACTATTTGTATTGTTTTTAATGTGATCGATAAATCAGTGCAGCAGGAAGGTGGATCAGAGAGGGAAAGCACCCTGGCTGTGCCAGCTGTACTCATGCTGCCCAGGCTCTGTAGCTGGAGCCATCTACGTGCGGGCAAGCCTGAGTGCCCAGCAACCTGGGGAAGCTGTAACTTCCCACCGAGTTACAAAAAGTCAGTATCAAGCTAGAGAGTCAGTAGCAAATTGCTTTAAACAACTGGTTTTTTTTTGTTTTGTTTTTTTTTTTTTGATCATTAATGGAAATAAAGTAAGATTTAGTTTCAGGTTGAGAAGGCAGACTATGGGGAGTGTTGGGTGCGTATACCTTTGTGGAGGGGTGTCCTTCCCCTGCAGCTATTTGTATCTCTGAGTAAAGGTTAAGAATTTAGTAAGACAGCCACTCGTTTTTCTGTGGAGACTAACAGTCCTGGGGTTAGGATGTAATAATCATTCTTCTGCTTTAAAAACGGTTCTTTAACAAATAGCGGTTGCTCATTGCAATTTTCAGTTGTACAAAATGACATATTTTCTATGTTACTATCAAAATATTCTGCATAACATTAATTTCTGTGCACTTATTAACATATGTACAGAACAGTGTTTCCCAATAGAGATCAGTTTGCTCCTTGCTGATCCTTTTTGCCCTAGATTTACCAAAACCAAACCTGAAATTAACTGTGTTAATAGTATAAAATCTCAGGAGAGATAAAGGATTGAAGGTTTATTTCCCAGCAGCAAACGAATAAAGGAACTCCTTCAAGTTAAAGTCTAGCCAAGACTGAATTTTAACCAACCGTAGTGAATCCAGGCGAGTCAGGAATATCACACGTTCTCCCGATGCATTATGTTGAGTACACAGAAGCAGAGGAATGTAAACAGACAGAAGGCACGTGAAAGGCCCCAATCCATTCTCCATCAGACGGAAGCGAGAATTTCATAATTCTGTCATCAAGAGTCTTTTCATCATTTTCTCTCTCTCAAGTTCACGCCTCAGAGTCTCAGCGCTGTGTAATTAATGCACAAACAGCCAATTATGGGAACCACAATAAGTCTCAGATTTCAATTTAAAATAATTAACATTTTTGAAATACCGAAAGAGGGGGAAAAAGGTCAGACTCGATTCAGTGAAAAGGCTGATAACTGATGGCTGATTCAAAAGCAAGTACCACTTGATATTTCTGAAGAGCAAACAGAAGCAAGGAAAAGGACACAGAAAAACCCATATGGCTAAACTGTTTATGTTTTAACCTCACTTCTGCTAAAGGCTACTGATTTCAAAGGGAGCTGAACGAGAACTCTAAAAATAAAACAAAACAGCTACAGTAAATGCCAGCACTCAAAAGAACGACGTTACAGCCTTCTGCTCCTCAGCACGGTGTGAGTTGGATGGACATCCACCTACGCTGAATTTACTGCGGCCCGCTTCATGTGCACACATCAGGGCAGGGGAAGCAGAGCCTGGATGTCCTTGGTCACACACTGAATCTCACAGTCAGAGTGACCTGAGCTGTGTTCCCATTTCTAATAAATAGCAAAAAATGGGAAGAAAAGCAACAGTTTACTGTGTTGTTCTGAGAGATCAGTAGCTGATGCTTGGAAAGCATTATGGAGACATTTTGAGAGTTTTTCTCTATTATGGACAAGCAGGAGTGGAATCACTCATTTGGTCTGGGGACATCCTACAGAAGCTGACTTCATAGAATCAAGAATCACAGTCATACAATCATAATATGTCTTAGGCTGGAAAGTACCTTAAGATCACCCAGTTCCATGGGCAGGGCTGCACCCTACCAGATCAGGCTGCCCAGGGCCCCATCCAACCTCGCCTTGAACTTCTCCAGTGATGGGACACCCACAGCTTCTCTGGGCAAACTGTGCCAGTGCCTCATTGTCCTCTGAGTAACTGAGTAATTTCCTCCTAACGTCTAACCTAAATCTCCCCTCCTTTAGTTTAGCTCTACAGCTTCACAATTACACTTTCACTGGAACAACGCATTTCAAGGTGAGTTAAAAGTGTTGACCAAGTGTGCAAGTGCAATTAAACCAGTATCTGCAAAAATACTGAACAAGTGAAAGTGGGAATTGACTGGAAATCCAAAAGTGAAACATCTAATGTATCATAATGCCAAGGAAATATTCTTCTATTCAACACAAGCTTTGGACCTTTTGTGTTCCAGAAGTACTGAGTGTATCCACTCCTACATTTGTATTCAGTAAATCATCAGCCTGGGAAATTCAGCTTTGATTAAACTCTTAAATAAGAAGCCAATGTGTAAAACTGGTAGGATGGAGGAATAGAAACTGAATCCAGTGGAAAGATGGAATGGCTTGTTTTTCTGAGAAACTACAAGAAACATCACTGTAGGCTGACATTACAGAAAAGAAAGAAAAAAAACAAGCAAGAGGACAAAGAAAGAAAACAAGAATACCAGTGTCTGTTTTTCATTTAGAAGGGCAGATATTTCTTAATTTCAGCTTCCCCCCATGGACATTTAATTTCAAAAAACAAATTGGAATAGCAATTATTAAAAGAAAACCACGGTTCAGGGAAAATGGCTTGCCTGAGGAAAATCTGCACAACCTTTTCTCTCCAGGCCATTGACTGTAGAAATGGTACACTGCTGGCTGCAGCAGTTAATTAAGTTCATGTGGTTTTGTTTTGTTTTTTGTTTCTCTTGCCTCAGAGCAGATGTGAAGTCTGGTTACTTCCTCAGAAAACCAACCTGTTCTGAGTATCAAGAAGCAAGTCTTTTGGTACTGGGGGTAAAGAGGCACTCTGGAGAGAAGGTGAATTTTCCCCACTGCAATTAAGACAGAAGAAGAGATATCCGGCCAATTCCCTTATGCACAGAATGTGAAAGAGCTGCACAGTACCTGTCCGCCAGTGATATCGGTTTATGTGACGTGTATACTGTCTGCACCGTTGGAGTTGGCACAGGCTCTGCTAGGGCTCTCAGTACAGGAGATTTTGGTACCGGCGAAAGCTTGGGAGACGACTGCACCACACAGCACTGCAATTTGTTGTCTGTGAACTCTGCCTACAAAAGATGCACACAGACACGGAAAGAAGAAAGTGTAGATTAGTTTCTACTGCTCTTGCTCACTCCCATCCTGTGCATTGCCAAACCCTCAATACCAGCAGCTAATAAAGAGAAGGAGAGGCTGCAGGTCGCAGCGCAAGCTGCATGTTCCTGGAGTGGCCAAATCTGCTGTCAGCTCTCACACCCTTTTGGCAAGGATTCTTTCTTGTGCCAAACCATAGTGGGTAGCACTAAGGTGTATGTGTGACCTGGGAAGGTCATGGAGCAACTGCAGGCTGCCTGTACCTTGGGACCCTTGGGGCGCGCTCCTTCTGGATTTCTATCATGGAAACTTCTGTTCAGACTTTGTAGCAGGGAGGAAAAAGAGTCACCGTCATAAGGGAGCATATGACATTTATCCAGCTATGTGAATAGCTAATTTTCTTTCTTAATTTTTTTCCTCAAAATCTGCAAGCCACATGACATTAATGCTAAAAAAACCAAACTCATTCAACCAGTGGGACAATTATTTGGGACCAAGAAAGCATGGCTATGTTAGGTTCATTTGCTTTCTGTCGTTTTTAGCATGTCCCTGCTCATGTTTCAACTAAAAGCACCTGATGTGCCCCAAGAGAAGCTCTGAAGCAATGGGAATTCCATTAATTCCATGAAATTAGGAAAATGGAAAGTGTAAAACCAACTAAAGAAACTCTCCTTCTTCAATCCTGGTCAATCTTATGTGTAAATACTGGCTAATACAGCCTGTTCTGACTTATCTCCCACCCAACTTTTAGAGCTCAGCCTTACAGCCTTACAGGCTTATGTCCCTTACAGGCTACAGGGACATTGGTGTGGTGCTCCATAGTCTAAGGGGTGAGCATGAGCCGCAGCACCACCTGCAAAGCTGATGTAAGTTTGCCCAGCCCTACTGAAACTAGCAGTGCTATGGCAAATTACACCTGCTAAAGATTTGTCCCGAGTCCTAAAGTGTGTCTGCTTGGGATAATGGTTTTACTGTATATATCCAATGCATCTTTTTATATATGTATGCGTTTACATATATATGCATGTTTGAAAAAAATATTGTCCTGGTCTAAACAGATACAATTCCATTAACTTAAGTCTGCGTGACTTATACCCACTGACAGTACGGCCATTAGGCCTGCTGTTTCTCCCTGGAAATTTCTGAAATTCAGAGGGGTTCCTGGCATGAACCTTCTTTTTAAAGATTATAGGAAACCAAATTCTCTATTTTTTCCTCAACATCATTGCATATACACCACAAAATTAGAAGCCATGCCCTCAACAACATTTCAATGTTCTGTTCCAAGCAAAATAAATGAATAAATAAGAAAAAGTGAAGGGGAAGCAGGGAAAAGGAAAACAAAACAAGGAACAGGAGTCAGAAATGCTGGTAGCCATCAGGGACTATGTCTGGAGGATACTTGGAGTGAGATCCACCTGCAGGACTAACTCTGCCTTTCAAATACTTTGCTGGGGAAAAGCAGCATTTAGATCCAGTCCCATGATCAGGTTTACTGTGAAAGAAAAGCCTCTTTCTTTAAATCAATAAGTGCAGCCAGTCACTGCACATGGCCCAGCAGTGAGCTACGTTGTGAGTTACTCTGATTCTGTGCTGGATATAGACTGCTGCTACCAGTAAAAGTTATGGTTGAAATCCAAAATGCTTGATTCTGTCAGTGTAATTTAACAAAACAGAAGCCAATTACTGCGGTTTACAATTAGAGGCAGGGAACATTTCTTACAAACCAGAACCACTTCTCACACTGGAAAGGATGGGAAGGGTTATAATCAGAGTTCCACATCCCGTATTCCATTATACCAAGTGCTCAAAAATCTCTTAAAATTCTCTGAGTTGTCTGAGTAGATTATTTTGTGACACTTCTTACATAACGTTCTGCCCTTAAAGTAGGGCTTGGATTGGACTTCTTTTTGAGTTGTCTAATTGTTGATACTCACACACAGTTTACCAAAAGCTCTAAATCCCACCATCTCTGAAAGTTTAGTAAGAATTAAGTCTAATATTTGATTCGGGTTATGAAGTAAACGCAGGAGTTTAAACAAGGATACCATTGTAGTCATCAACATGCTAACTATAATTCTTCCTTAAAATTCAGATGCAAACTCAGTGAAAATCCGGCTTCTTTTTGTGATGGCACAGCAGGCAGTTTCAGGCAGCAGGCCATGCAGTCACTAGAGAGAGGACTAAGTCATCCCCACTCCCTTGGAAAGATGCTGTTGAGCTTCTCATGAGCCCTCAGCAGCTCTGAGCTGAGCAGCATTTGGGGACTGGCTGCGTTAGCAGTGAGCTTCATCATTTGACTCTTAGTCCTCTGTCTAGTATGCATCAACATCTGAATGCAGGCACGTTCATTATTTGCATAATGGGAATATTTAACAGATTTGCACTCTAAAGTCTGCTTGGAGTTTATCTTTTTTTGAGGACTGCTTAATGCATATGTTTCTAATACTGTTAAATGATTCCTTGGAATTGTGTTAAATACACAGCTTTTCAGTTGCACATTCTACTTACAGAAAACTGTGGTACTGTTGTAAAAGGATCGAAAAAAGGATTAGATGTATCAGCAGGGAATGTCTTTATCTTTAAAAAAGATAAAGAAAAAGATGTTACTTTCAGAGCATAAAAATGGAAAAGAAAAAAAAAAAAAAGCAGCAAAGCATTGCAACTACAGTGACATATCCAACAAATCAGAGCGGTTCAGCAGTGCTTGGACCAGACCAGAAAAGACCCCTCCAGAAATGCATACAGAAACCTGATGAGGAACAGTCAAAGCATAAATATGAAAACCTGAGAGACACAATTCAATTTGTTGTGCACAGGAAGTACCTTCCAGTCCTGTAAACAGTCACCAGATCATTACCTGCTTCCTTCAGTGAGCACCACATTGTAAAATATGCAGTATAAAGTGCAGGAACCCTTTTTTTTTCCATTACAGAAACTTCATCTGAAGAGCTTTACTTATGCTATACGTATTTGGGACCTCCAAATTTTCAGTTACGCAGTTGCTGCCCAAGACAAACAATCACTGAGATGGGTTCGAAAGACAACTCTCTGTAAAACAAGCCCTGTGGACAGTGGTTTGCTTCAGGCATCTGCTGGGACCTGGCTGTCTGCCTGTGTCCAGCAGTGGGCTGCCAATCAGGGATAAGCTTTGGGGGTTTCCATCACAGGACTTGGGGTCATAGTCAGAGATGAGCACATCCCTGGGCCCCTGGCCAGAGAGGGCTAAGAATGGCCAGGGCTCAGCCCTGAGTATACTGTCACTTGCACCCGGCCTGCTGGAAGTCATTTCTGCCCTTAGAACTACTTCATATGTTAATGGAAATTAAGGAAATACTCAAAGTGGCAACAACTTCCACCCTGCTCCATTGCACGTGGTGTTTCTCATGATTTTCCTCTCTGGAATGCAGACGTTACTCATTCATTCAACGGGAAGACAAAATATCAAATACCAATCGAATGGCACTTCATGCTTTCCATTTTGGAAAAAAACCCCACATTTTTCAGTGTACGAGTGTGTTTTTCACTTGATTATAGAAAATGTGCATGTTTTCAAGCATAATTCACTACCTCCAGCTATAGAACTACTGTTGGATAATCAAGACAGCTAGCCTGAAGGCCCTGAGCCCTTGTAAGCCAAAGCAAAACCTGAAATTATGACATCAAATGTAATTAAGTAAATGTATAGTGTTTATTTTGCAAATAAAATAACAGAAACATATTTGGCTTATAAGGATGCCAAGGGAAATTAACAGCCATCTGTAGGGCTGCTTCTGCAAATACATGGAATTATTCCTGGCCTTAATTGTTGGGCTTCATAGGTGGCTACAAGTCAGTCACAGAGGTGCAAGTGAACAAACAACTGTGCAAAGGAAAAATGTTTTAAATTACAATTTCCTGTACAAACACATTCAAGAAAATCTCACACTTTTTAATAGATGTATAATCTTAGTAGAGTCTATATTGCTGGTTGAGCCTACTCTTGGCCTTGATGCAACAGTTCCTTGCAAGTACAAACTGTACAGGACAAAGCCCCTTTGATGCAGTCTTTTATCCAAGGGCAAAGCAGCACAGGGATGGAAAGTTGATTGCTCATAGATAGGCAGGTTGAGCCTGATGCGCAACAGCCAACATCTTTCTCATTTTGCAGGTTGAGCTCATTAAGGAAATGAAGAGCAGTTACTGAATATAGAAAAGAAAAATGACACAGAACAATTTTCAGGAGCCCACTGAGGTTTGGGAGCAGAGGTGTATGGGGACAGCCAGCCCTGGCAGCACGCCGGAGCACGTAGCGGTGCGTAGCTCCTTGTAAAATCAGCACTGTGAACTGTGCCTAGGGCAGAGGCCAGCAAAAACCAGATAATCTGGCTTAGTTATCAGCAGGAATTCCTCTCTAGAGGAGCTGTGCTTATTTAATCTCAGGAATAAGACAATCCTGACAAATGAAAGGCTCTGTAGGTTCCAAACCCACCAATTTCCGGCATTTTAATGAAGCTGAACACAGAAATTAAGGGACAGAGGGAAA
The DNA here is from genome assembly GCA_002909625.1 of Bambusicola thoracicus. Classification (NCBI taxonomy): domain Eukaryota; kingdom Metazoa; phylum Chordata; class Aves; order Galliformes; family Phasianidae; genus Bambusicola; species Bambusicola thoracicus. The sequence goes on from PPHD01003140.1 coordinate 24,847, forward strand.
AAAATACAGCATAATTGTGTTCAATTTAAGAGTGAGAAAGAGAAGCCATCCTGCTCAGCTTTTAGGATTTAGTCTTTCTTTTTTCATCTTGTTTCCACTGCTGCTCAGATGGCACAGTTTGAGCAGTTTGTTAGTTTGCCTGCCTTGAGCTTTGATAAGAGCATTATTGCTGCCTGCTCAGTGCTGTGAGAGGCCCTTATCTATTCATAGTCTGGTTCTTTTGAGAAGGAAATGGGTATCACATTCTAATCCACCCAAGTGCAGAAAAATTCATTATATTCAAGAATACTTGCACCTGGGGAGGAATAACTGTATGCATCAGTAGAGGTTAGGGGCTGACCTGCTGGAAAGCAGATCTGCGGAGGAAGACCTGGGTGTCCTGGTGGATAATAGGTTGGCCATGAGCCAAAAGCATACCCTTGAGGCCAAGAAGGCCAATGGGATCCTGGGGTGCCTTAAAAAGTGTGTGGCCCGCAAGTTGAGGGAGGTGATCCTCCCCCTCCTACTCTGACCTGGTGAGGCCACATTTAGGCTACTGTGTCCAGTTCTGTGCTCCCCAGATCAAAAAAGACATATCTAGAAGGAGTCCAGTGGAGGGCCACAAAAATGATTAAGGGCCTGGGGCATCTCCCATATGAGGAAAGGCTGAGTAAGCTGGGTCTGTTCAGCCTGGGGAAAACAAGACTGATGTTTTTAAATACCTAAAGGGAGGTGGGAGGCAAATGGACGAGGTCAGGCTCTTCTTCGTGGCGTGTAGCAGTAGGAGAAGGAGTACTAACATGCAGAAGAACTTCTTTACAGTAAGGGTGACAGAGCACTGGAACAGGTTGCCCAGAGAGGTTGTGAAGTCTCCTATGTAGATATTCGAGACCCACCTGGACACCTTCCTGTGCAACCTGCTGTAGGGAACCTGATTTAGCAGTGGTGTTGGACTCAATGATCTCTTCAGGTCCTTTCCAACCTCTGCAATCCTGTGATTCTGTGAACACTTTTCAGACTGAGGCTAAGGTAAGATGGGGAGGAAGTAAGGAAAAGCATCAGTTAGGCATCTGCCTTATGTAAAACTGCATTTGGAAATCTGAAAGACTATTTTACTCAAGAATACACATTGGCTTTCTTGTTCTGCATGTCCACTATAGCCATCAGTGTGCTGAGGGCAGCAGCTGCACCAGCCCCTGAGAGGAGGAAGAAAACCCTGTCCATTCCTGCCCCACCACTCCAGGAGAGAGGTGTTGATGTCAGTCACTTCCTGAGCTCTGCCTTGTGGATGAATTTATTGTGTAGTGTTAAAACTCCAAGTAGCTCAGAAAGCAGAAGTGCTTCCTGACTAGAACAGGAGGCCAAGACCTAAATGTCACCACCTGGGGACTGAGAAGGGAAGAGGAGCAGAGCCACCTCCACCATCTACGGCAGATCTGCCATTCTTCCATTCCTGGAGACCCTCAGGAGCTTCCAGGCTTCACCTAAGATTGCAAATGCAAGGGGATGAGGGAGAAAGAAGGACCACCTGGTATCACAGAGGCTGCAGAAATATTATGAGCAAAAAGAGGGCAGAGCTTCGTTCTAGCTGACAGTACAGACAGACTTTTAAGTGTGAAACAAGACCTTAACCACACCTGTTCTCCCCACAGGAATGAAAACAGTCTTACAGACAAAGTCACAACCACAAAACAACCTTTAAATAAGGCTCTGGAGGTACCTGTCGTGTCACAGGGGCATGGCACAGAAAGGGAGTGAAGGCTCTGCATGCCCCAGCTGCCCTGTACATGCTGAGGGCTCATTTCACAGCCTCAGATGCCTCTTGCTTGAATGCTCAGGGTGTACCACCACAGCAGAACTGCTTTGGACAAGTAGCTACTTGTCTAGAATGTTTAGCTTGGCAGGTTGAGAATTTACTAAGCTTAAAAGAACACTTGGCTCTCAAAAAAAAAGAGAGAAAGAAAGAAAGAAAAACTATGTGAAAATTATCTATGGATAATTTGCCGCTAGTACTCAAAGATTTTTGTTACACTCTTAGCTGTCCATTGGGCTGACGTGTTTTGGAGATATCTGTCACAACTAGAAAGAATTAACAGCATTAATTTTCACTGAAATTTGTACTGCAAAGTAGAATGAAGGAGGTTGGAGGAAGAAAAGGGACAGCATGATAAGAACATTCTCCTTCTCTGTGCATTTGTGCAAAACGTTCCTCTGGACAGAGTTTAAAATCGCAGTAAAAACACTCGTACTTTCCTGAAACACCTTTTAAATGGGTTAGAAGGAAAAGAAAATGAATGTTCTCATAAAAGCAAACAGAAGTGCAGAGAGACAGAGAATTCCCACCTGAAATGAGAACAGCAGGAGACTGGTGGAAAGTGAGTCAGTAGTTGGAATGTGTTAATTGATATAAAATTAGCTATTTTTGGTATTTCTACCAGAGGGGAATATTTAAAATGTCTTTTCTGCTACAAAAAAAGGAAAATACTTTCCACGCTTTAGGGAACAGCGTGCTTAATTTGGATCTGTTCTCCTACATTTAGAGTACCCAGGATACCCGCTGCCCTGCCACAACACACTCTTTCTACAAGGGCCTGATACCGCGTTGTGCTGTTGACATGCAACTGCTGTTCTTCACTCCCCTTGGCTTTATGCCCATCCCATGCACCTTGACCAGAGGCCTTACAACGCACCGGAAAGGCTGTGTGCTGTCAAGGGATTTGCACTGTCGCTTTGTACACTGGCCAGACACAAGGCAAACTGTTGGCCAAACACTTCAACAGCTTCCTGTGCCTCGAAGCAGAAGCAGAGCTGCTAACACCAGAAAGGGTGTTATACATACGGCTCTCAGTTTACTCATACAGCCAGAGGAATATTCTGTGGTGCTTTATTTAAAAATACATGCTATAAGATAAACACTGTCACATCTGTCCAGCACAGAGATTTGTTTCTACTTTTCAAACCGAAGAAAGTCAGCACCTGAAACTACTGGAGTACATTGCATTAGCATTTCCCAGTGACACATTTGAAGCACAAGTTATCTATTAGACTTGCTTTCCAAAAAGTGATACAATTCTGGACCCTGTAATCATTCAGTATAGCTCCTGTCTGCTGTCATATCTTTTCAGTGGCAAAAATGAATAATGAGGTGGAAAATGTGAAAACATAAGAGTTTTTGGTCATTTTAACCACGTGATACCCTAGTGGCCAAACAAGTTACTTTGAGTGGAAGTAGTGTTCCAACGATTGCTCAAGTGCTACCAACCCCAGTTCACTCACTTCATGTGGCAATAGAAATGGCATGATAGGTAGACATTAATCACTGCCTGAGTGCACAGAGCAAAAATCAAACCAAACCAGCGCAGTCCAATAAACCTGTGACAAAACAGAGATCTTAATCAGCGATACCACTGCTTAATCAGTCTTGGAAAAGGCTGTGTGAACTAAATGCCCTGACGTGTGAGTCCCACACGTACTGCATCCCAGAACATCTCCTTTTCAAGAAAGGAAGGATTTCTTCTGCTTGTTGAACTGATATCCAGGTGTCAGTAGACAGATTCAATTCACATACATTGAAGAGGGGCAGTTGTGCAGAAATGTGACATTGAAAACACCCTAAGGCACCAAATGTGAAGTTTCTGAAGAGGATGGGTTTCTGTGCTCAGCCAGGAAAACACCATGTGTTTGTAATCACCCTGCCTACTGCTGTTCCTTCTGCGGAGATAACACTGTGACATCTCACTCCCAGCTCCATCTGGTCTTTGGGTCTCCCTTGCTCATCTTGCAAAGAACTGAGAGGGACTGGAGTTTGAGGATTTGCTTCAGACAACAATCACTGGCATCTAAAAACCAGCCTACGTGAATCCAGCTGTTTGACTCTTCTGACTTAGTTTGGCCTGGGTTTCCACTCGAATGCAGGACTGCAGTACCATGCTCCCCTTCCCATAGGTCCCAAAAATGTCCTATTGGTAAACTGAGAATGTACCACCTTGAGAACTACGTTCATTCCCTGGTGTCCTCTCTGAGCCAAGCTCTCTTGGATGCCCCTTGGATGACAAGCATTCTGTTCTGCACACTCCTGCACACCAGCCCTTCTCTGAGCCTTGTCCTGGGCTGAATTCACCCATCCTGGAATGTGGCTGGCAGCAGATGCCATGTTCTTGATGTCTCACCAGACCTTGTAGAATAGGACTAATACTTTCCTCTCCATCAGATACTTTCCTCTCTCTTAGAGCCACTTTACTCAACCCTTCCTACCAGTAGGTGTCAGGAACTGGCTGCATGGCTCCTTGGCTGTGCTTCAGTGATGGCTCCCAGACAGATGCTTAAGAGAATTAAGTGGAAGTGATGTACATGGCTCAGCCTCTGCTGGAGCTTGGCTTTGCTGAAGCCATAGCATTTTGCAGACCTTAACACATAGTAGTTTGTGGTTATAGTATAAGCCATATACTATTTACAAGCAGCTCTACTGAAAACATAGTAGTAAAGATAAAATCCTGAATCTTCATGCCAACTTTCGTACTAATTTGCCAGGACTAATTTGTGTTGGTATTAGCATTTCTCTTATGCTGCCTTCACAGATAGAGAACTCGACCTAAGGATTGTACTTCTGGGTTGTTAACACAGTGATTTCAGAGGTTCTGGAGTTGAAGATGGAAATACCATTATCAGCTTTACAGTGTAGCTTTGCCTTGAGACTATTTTGGAGGTGACATTTAGTTCTTGAAAAGAATACAGAGTAAGGACAATTCAGATGTGATGAAAGCATGACAGTGTCCACACAGCCACAGTCCTCAGGATTTCTTTTACTGATGTTGTGAAGGTGAACAAGCTTAAGCAGAACATAACTTCAGCATGGGCTGTCAGCCTAGTCAACAT
>PPHD01003141.1:0-32668 GCA_002909625.1 Bambusicola thoracicus
CGGCAGCCCGGAGCCGCCCCGCCTGCAGCCGGCGGAGCTGCCCGGGTCGGACGGCGGCCCCGGGGAGGACGCGGAGCCCTCCGGCAGCGCCGCGACCGCGCTGCAGCTCGTAAGCGGCGCCGGGGCCGGGAAGGGGGAGGGGGGGGACGGCGGGGGGGAAGGCGGCCGGCGGCACCGGGCGGGGGGAGCGGCGCGGCTCCATCTTGCGGGCCCGGCCGGGCCGCGTCTGGCAGCTGACATCGCGGCGGCCTGCTGGCAGCCATCTTGCCGAGGGGACAGATTTGACACCAGCGCTGCCGCCGTTGGGAGCCGCTGTGCCGGGCCGCGGCCCCGGCCGGCCGGCCGCCTTCACGTGCGCGGTGCGGACGCAGCTGTCAGCCGCCGGGCGGGCCGTGCCTTTGTCGCACGGAGCCCTCTCCGCACTCCTTTCATCACGATTTTTTTTCCCCTTCCGTAGCCGCCGTTGCCGTCACAGCTGCAAAATGCCCCGGCTGGATTTTTTTTTTTTCCTCCTTTTTCCCCCCCCGCTCTGCTCTCAGCGTTTTCGGGCAGGTGATGGGGCCGGGAGGGGACATCCCTCATCTCAGCACCTGGATCGTCACAGCTCTTTGTTTGGCTGCGAGGTCCCGAGCCGCAGCGCTGTCCCCCCACGTTTCCCCACCTCACCCCGGCACCCCCCATTACTCTTCCTTTAATCCCTTCCTAAACGTGGCTCGCATTCCATCAGGTTCTTCCCAGACGTGCTGTACGAGCAGAAGCGCTGCGGCTCCGAGTTCTGACAGCAGTTGGGCGCATCTGACGTACGCACAGCTCGCTTTTGAACGCGAGTGAAACTTTTGGGATGGTTTTCAGCATTCCTCAGTGGAGCTGCCGGAGTTATTTATAGGCACACACGTCCGTTGCGCAGCGGTTCTTAGAGATCCTCGGTGTTTTCCTCGAGTGCTTTGTTTTTCAACGCGATTTGGTAGCATTTCAGCTTGCTCTGCTCCGGGTTTGAGGCGCGATTTGATGCGAGGCGTGGGACGGAACCCGGTGTGACAGCGCTGACCCTGCCAGCCTTTTGCTCTTTCTCATTTCAGCGTGGCCGCTGCTGCCAGACAGGTGCTGCTGGGGCACCGGTGGGGGTGCGCTCACGCTCGCCCTCATTCACTGGGGAGCCCGTTGTGTTCCTGCTGCGGGAGTTGCTCTGGGGCACCGCAGGGCATGACCCCGCAGTGAGTGCCTTTGGGAGCAGCGGCGTTCCGTGCTGCAAAGCTCAGACCGGAGGCTGCTGTCAGGCTGAGGTCGGTGCGTAGCTTTGTTGAGCGGAGCGGGGATCTCTCAGACATGTGCTCAGTGATGCGGTTGTGGGAGGGTCTCACGTTGTAAACAGAAGCGAGCAGAGGTACTTCCACAACGCTTTGCTTCCACTGTCGGTGGCTTTGCTGCGTGCGCTGCAGCTTGAGTGGCGAGAACGCTTGGTGATGGAGCCCATTATTTGGGCATGGGGCGAAGGGCTGACTTTCAGTCAGGCTGCCCTCCTGCTCACCCTGGTGTGCCATTAGCCTCACGGAACCGTATAAAGCTTTTTTGTTGTTGGCAACATGAGATCCTTCTGCCTCGTCTTCCCTCTACTAACAGCAAATTGCCAGAGAGGTCATTCATTTGAGCCCTGCTGTTTGTGGGGTGGGAGAGCTTTTTGCCTGTGCCGGGTTACCACTGACACCGAGTTCACATTTTTTGTTGCTGAAGGTGACGCGGTAGCTATAGGAATAGCCAGGCTTGCCCTCAGATGCTCTATTCGTACGAGCACTGAATTCTTGTCCCCTTTGGGTTTGGGTGAGTCGAGTCATCTTTCTCCGAGAGCCTGCTGCAACGCACCAGAACCACCCAAACAAACCTAACAACGAAACAGAACCCAGGAGCTCCACACCGCTATTTCTAGGGCAGCTTGTCCTAGCCGGGCCGCTCCCATAACCCCATTGACCCCACGGTTCCTTCGCTTTGCAGCAGGTCTCGGTCAGAACCACCATTCCCAAACCCACGGCTCCTTCGGCTTTACCAGCGGGACGGCACGCAAACAGCAGCCTGTCGGACTGCCGCCAGCTTTCAGGACTCGCCGGGTCGTTAGGAGCTCTGAAAAGGCCGATTTCCCAAATGCCGACGGTGCTTCCCGCAGAAGGGCCGGTCTTTGTGGGACGCGTACCGGGTGGGCGGGCGGGCATTGTGTTGCAGGGGGCTGTTAATAGCGCTCGGCACGCCCGGCCCAGGTAGCATTCAGGTGTTAAGTGGGATGCGCATATTCCCAAGTTATCTTAACGGCCACCTTAATCTTGGTTAAGGTTTGCCGAAACTCAAAGCCAAGCGCCGGGTTTTGAGACAAATGACAGCAGCCGTTGTTTGGGCCATTGTTTCCGCTCCCGAAGCGACAATGGGGCGACCGCGGGCAGCCGATGGCTCCTCCGTGGCACCGTTGGATCGCGGCCATTTACACCGCAACGGATGGACGCTTTGTACGTCTTTCTGTTACCGGCTCGATGCGAGGCTGCCTTCGGCCGTTTCCTGGCCTCGCAGGTTGTCCCGCGGTGGTGCTTTGCAGTCGGGTGGGCGCTGGGGCTCAAGGCTGCCCCTGGGCTGTGCTCTGCTGCCAGAGCTCCAGCGCTGCGCCGCTGGGGAGGCGGCTTCGCTCCTGCTATAATTCTCACGTAGAACTTTTGCTTTTTGATAAACGTAAGTGTTGTACCTAATTACCTTTCCCTTTGCCGGTTCGTTGTTTTATAATTGCTGCCCACAAAGTATGCTGGAGCTGCTTAGCTCGTGGCACGCCGTGCTTGAACCTGAAGCCTTGCTGTGTGTGTGTGTTACACGGTGTGCAGCCCCGTGCCGTGCACTCGTGTGCAGGAGCTGTGCACACGGGCCGTGGGGCTGCTGGGGTTTGGTTCACCGCAGCTGTCCGGTGTGTAGCGTGCTCAGGATGCTCAGGGTGCTTCAGAAACAAAGGGCCAGCGAAGTGATCTCCTTAAGCCTGGGATTAATCCCTAATGCGGTGAAGGGTTCTGTGGCATTCAGTAGCCACGGCGCTGTGCTCTCGTTACAAACTGTCTGTCCTCCCTGTGTGTGGGTTACACGCCATGTATTGGCTGGCTTCTGTGGGGCAATTTCTGTCTTCTCTAGAGGTAAAGGAACCCGTGCCCTTCTGTAAACGATTCTGGAGGAATCCTCTGCTATGGGTTGTTGGTTTGTGGTGCAGGTACCCGCTGCCAGCATTGCGTCCCTGAGACAGAACGGGCACAGCAGTAGCATGAGCAGGGAGCATCCATTTCCTTGGGCAGCTGACGTCTTCCCAGTGGGGAGGTGAATCCCATTTGGCTGTACCTCGTGCCCGTCCTCAGTGCATGTACAGCTCTCATGTATGGTGCATGAACAGGCTCTCTGCGTAATGCTGTCTGTGCTCTCACAGAGCCCCCACTGCTGAGCCTTGTGCTGCTGGGATGATGTTGTTTCCTAGAAGGTGCAGAGCTGGACCTCACCAGGCTGTGAAGCCAGCTGGACCCCTGGCTTTGGAGTGACTCCTGTCATTGAGAAGTGCTTCCATGTTCTGAGCATAGCTAAACTTATTCACAAAGCGATTCAACTGTGGTGGGCATCCATCAGAACACGGATGTTTCCATGGTTTGGGCGCTGTCTTAGGCTCCATCACAGCTTGACCATACGTTTTGAGTTCCTGAATGCCTTTGGCTGTCAGGCTGTGATAGCGCAGCGTGCCCTGTTTGTGGTGTGCTGCTGGCTGCTGTGCTGCAGGGCCAGGTGACAGCCGCGTGTGTCCCCGCGGGCCGAGCGGTGGCTCCTGGGAGCACTCATCCCAGCATTTGGCAGCGATGGCTCTTTTTGTTTCGCTCGTATTTGTTCTCTAATCTACTATTTCTGATTAGGTACTGTTTGTTCATGTGATGTTACCAAAAATAATGTGGTTTCTCGGTAAGCAGTGCGGTGTGGAATGTGTGTGGTCTATACCTTTGCGGTCCTTAAGGGGCCACGGGGGTCTCTGCAAACAGCCAGACCAGGGCTGTGTTTTGGGCAGTCTCAAAGGTGTGGTTTTGTGGAACTGGATGTCGCAAAGCTCTGTCACTTCTACTTGTTGAATTAAAATGAAAAGTTCAAGCTTGGCTAAGAGAGACTTCATTCAGGTGGTGTCCTGGTTAAGATGCTTTCCACAATCATAAATAATTGGTCATCCCTTGGTCAAGCCTTTAGTGTAGGGCTGTCGCCAGAGGAGCACAGACTTGACTCATCACTTTGGTTCTGGTCTGTGCAAGATGTGTATGCGGTGCATCCACCCGGTGCATCCCCCTGCTGCAGGAGGGGGGCGGCCATTGGCACAGATGGGCTCTGAGAGTCCCCGTGCCCCTCCGCTGCGTGTCTGCTGGCTGCTGACTTCTGAGAGGAGGGGCAGCTTCCAGACCTGGGGGCTCCTGGTAACATTTTGTGCTGTTGAGAGAATGATGGCGTTACAGTGATGGCGTTACAGTTTCCTCCAAAGCCTTGCTGATACTTGTGGCAGTGGCTCACTGCGATACTGTTACAGCAGTTGCTGACCCCAGGGCGGAATGTTTCTGTTGTGCTTGCGGTCGGTTCCTTGCCTCCTGGCCTCCTTGCCTTCTTTAGACCTCAGTGCTTCCCGGTCCAGGAGTGGAGCTGAGCAGCGCCACATGGAAAGGTTTTGTTTTCCAAGTGTCCCCGTGTTAAGCGGACAAATCTGTGTCACCCAGGAGCTGTCGGCTCTGAAGGTGGGTGATGAGCTACTTCAGCCTCAGGAAAAGTGGTATTTTTGGAATTATTGTTGAGACCGTATGCTAAAAATACATTATTAACTCAAAAGTCGGTGTTAAGGGCAGTGATTAACTCTGATTGGTGTCGCTTAGAACATAATTCTGCTTTCCCTGCCTGTGATTGACAACTTCTTGTGTACAGCCATTGGGAATGACACGGGGACCAGAAGCACCTGAAGGAAGGAACTCCTGGCAAGGGCTGGGCAGGTCCAGCAAGGACGTGTAAAAACATCACGTTAACGGCACTCCTGGTACCAGGAAAAGGTGACAGATGTTTTGTTCTGTCTGCACAGAGCCATCTGTGCTGTGCAGCGCGGTCCTCGCCCAGTAAAATGGGGTTAAGTCCTTTATGGTGGTTAAGGCATTGCCAGGATTTCCACGTTAATGGGTGGAAAAGGTCTGCGAGAGAGTCTGCTTTGAATTAGAGCAGCAGTTTTCAACCTCTGGTGATTTGTGGACCCCTAAACACTTCCCAGGTGCAGACTCTTGTAGAGTGAATTGAGACCTATCAACAATAGCATGGCTTTCTTTTGTGTAATTTCGTGGCTTTGGTGCATTTTTCCATGGAGGTGAGCGTGCAGAATGAGGAGCTGCAAAACACATTGCAGGCATTGGCTGTGGCGTGCAGCCATCCTGAGTTTGGCGTGCAGCGAACGTGAAAGGCACCGCAGGGCTGGCAGCAGGCTGCAGGCCTGGGTGAAGGCACGGCGTGCTTGCATGGGATGTGCACTGGAAGTTAAAATGTTCCTTCTGTGTTGCTACACTGCTTGTGAGAAGGCCGCTCTGGGGTTGGGAGCATGGCGTGGACTTGGTGCAGGAACAGGGGGTTTCAGGGCTCTTTGGTTTGGTGTGGGGATGTGCATCCCATCCTGCTGGTTCTGCCCTGTTTGGGAGTGCGGTCGTGGTGCGGCCGGTCCTTGGGTGCTCCTGGCCATCCGCTGCGCAGCGGAGCGTGAGATGCTGCTGCACTGCTATCTCTCTGCTCTTTGTTTTTATCAAATTAGAAAAGTGTTTCAGTGCAGCTGCTCACGGCGGCTTCTGCTGCAGTGATTGAGTGTTCCGCAGAGATAAGGCTGGACTTGGTGCACAGCAATCTCTTCTGTGTCCGAAAGCGTTGATGAATCCAGAGTGTGCTTTGCCTCTCTGGAGGGATGGGAAAACACTCATCCAGGCTGACGTGTTGGCTCTGTGCAGTTACCATTGAGATTGCATCGAGCTTTCCTTTGCGCTTCTTTCAGAAGAACAGCAAAAGTAATGGGGAGGAAAGTCCTTGTGTGCCATCTTGTCCTTGTGTGCCAGCACTTGGTGGAGAGCTGCCCTGGTCAGGAAGCCGTCATGCACATCTCCAGCACTGCCTCAGTTGCAGCATTTACTAATTTGACCGCAACTTTTTTGATGTCCAGATAGAAACGAGTGGCAGGACTGGTGGCCCTACACGTCCATCCATCCGCCAGCCCCCACAGTGCTGGCCTTCAGCCATGGTGCTGCTTGGATGTGCGTGGGGTTGGGGAAGGAGGCACTATAGGGAGTGCTCCCAGTGCTGAGAACACCCGGGAAAGGCAGCCTGCCTTCCATTGCTGCCCCCCTGGCCGTCCCCTGGTGTGAGCAGGTGGGGTGCTCACCTGAGGAAGCAGCCTGCTCGTTGCTTGGCAAGGCTTTGTTTGCATTATTTCTTGATAGGGAACTTGTTCTGTGGGTTACGTGTGGTGTAGGATGGTGGTGAGTGCTCTTTGTGACTGCACATTGACACTGCTCGGGTCTTTAGGGAGGAAAAAGCACAGCAGTTTTGTTGGTAATAAAATAGCAGAATAGCTGCTGTTAACTCTCAGATGCTTACTGAACTGGGGACTTCGTTTTTGCTTTTAAATATGCAGAATTAGGTTTCTGTGCATGCAGAGCTGGAGAGAGCAACCCAACACAAAGTTACCCTGAGAACCATGTGGGTGTTTGTAGGGAAAATGGAGAATTCTCTTCTTGTTTTGGAATAGAGCGTATCCCTGACCTACCCTCCCGCTGTCAGTGAAAAGACAGAAACCTTCCTGTTACCTGATGCAAGAAGGGTGTGGAGCAGGATGGTTATCTCCTTTTAGTAGTCCCTTCGCTTGCCCTGGTGCTGGTCTGTTTGGTTTTCCCAAACACCTGCTCGGACTGCTTACTATTTTGGATAATGTGATGAGTGCCCACGGATTTCTGATTAGCAGCAGGGAAACAAATCAGGTGCTTCTTAGCTTGTTGGCTGTGCTCTGTATGAGGGTGCGTGCATACAAAGCAGGATTCCCAAAGCGAGGGTTAAGAAGCTTCTCATGTGCAAGTTTGCAGGACCTGATTGAAGTGTGAACCTTCCTCAGGATGTATCTCAAAGTTCTGGTAACAAGAGATGATTGAGCATACGTGTATTTTAACATGAACATAACGTTGCTCATATTCAAAAGCTGATGTCATTTTAGGAGGGAAATCTCAGCAAAAGCAGCTGAAATGTTGAAAACTTGTTGTGAATGTTATGTTTGTCATCTCTTTGTTTGTTGTTGTTCGGAAAAATGCTTCTGTGGGGTTCCATGAGGATTCCTGCTGGCTTTGGGGAGGTTATGGTCTTGGCTCAGTGGCGTCAGCGCACTGTGATTAACAACATGGGGTCTCACCGCTTTTTCCTATGGAGAAATCCTAGTTTATGCAGAAAAGGAAACTTGCAACCCCCAGTTCAGCGTTCATTGCTTCTAAAGAAGCCCCTGGGATTAAATTAAGAAGCAAAAGTGTGAGTGGTTCCATGTACACCATATCCCAAACTGCTGGTTCTTAGCTGCTGAGTTTCAAACAGACATCGCTGGTTGCAGTGTGCTGTTCTGTGGTACTGCATCCTTCTGGTTACAGCCAAAGTCACAGTGAATATTTTTGTGCAATCTGAATATGGCTTTCATTTCACGGGTTTTGAAATGTAGTTTCTGAAAGCGATGGCTGCATTTATCAGACGCCTTGCTTGTAAATAGTTTGACAGAAGAAAGGACCACAGAAGTACGGTTGAAAATCGGGCATATCTGATGACCTGGTTTCATTGCAGTTTTTCACCAGTTCATGGATTGCAAGGAAGTATTTGTTGACAGTGTCTCTGTGAGGCTTAGTGAGGTTCTGGTAATGCCTGCAGTTCCTCCCTTTCTTGAACCAATTAGTGCAGATTAAAGAACTCGGCTTTAAAGGAAACTTAGTTTATCATTGGAAATGCATGCGGATAAGCGAGCACACCTGGGCATTGCCAGGCACAGTTCATCCTCTGTCAGTGGTTTGAAATCCTCTGTGTCCGTGGATTTGTCTTCATTGGGTGTTGGAATGATTCTGTTCCTTTTCCCACCTGCTTCCTCCTCCCTTCTGCCTCACATCTTGCTGCTGTTTGTCTCTGATTACTGCGATGCCAAAGTCCCAGAGCTTCATATCACACTGCTGTTCTGTTCAGTTCATCACTGTTAAGAAGGTGGTGAAACAGGTGCTGTTATCTGGTTGTCTTTCTGTCTGAGACTCCTGGACTTGAAACAGTTGCTTCAGGATTTGTGAAATAGTGTAATGCAACCAACTCTCTTCATTTTAACTGTTTACGGTACTTATTACATGCATAGCAGCCTTTCCACTTGTAGGCTGTACAGCCTGGGCCGGGGTATGCAAAAACTAGCCAGAGGACAAGCATCAAGAAGCACACAGAGAACAGAAGTTCCCCCTCTGTCACCATCTCTGCAGTATGTGCTCCCAGTGAACGCTGCATTAGCAAGTATTGAACGCTTGTTTGTGAGCACAGCCCAGATAGGGTCTGTGTGTGCGTTGTGGATGCGGATGTAGGTCAGGCTGCTGGAGCCCGGTGAGGCCTAGAGGGAGGCTGGGCCCTGGGTGCTGAGGTGGGTCCCCAGGGATCCTCCTGCTGTGGGAGTGCAGAGCACAGCTGTGCTCCTCGTGACGCCGGCTGTTATGTCTCTCCAGCAGGCCTCTCATTCCCATCTTTGTGTCACGGCTTGCCGTGAAGTGAAGCACCCCGTGCTGACTGTGGCGCGGGCGGCGGTGATTTCACCATACAGGTGTTGTGGTTTGCGTGTTGTTGTTGTGTTGTTAGGTTGGTTTTGTTGCCTTTTCCACTGCTCAGCCTTCCCCGAGCAGGGCTGGCCCTTCCTCTGAGCGTTCTCTAGCACAGCATGGGTGCACTTTGACCTCTTTTTGCTCTATTCCAAATACTGCTTAAGCTTTAAAGGAGATATAATTTACTATTCATTCCAGTTTTTTTTTTGTTTGGTTTTGATTTCACAAAAGCTTATTTAAAAGAAGAATCTTCCTAATGTCAATTTTATTTCTGTTACTTCATCGCAAGCAGTTATTCATTTCCTTAATTCTTAGTCTTGCTTCATCGTTGTTCTTCATTTCATCTCCTTATCTTTTCACCCAACGTATTCGCGAGCAAAGATCCCTTCCCAAGTCCCATCCCCTCCTGTCTGCATTCAGCCATTTCTCAGTGCGTGAGTGCTGGAGCTGAGTGAAGTAATGAAGTCAGAGTGGATCCCATCAGGGTGGGAGGCTGGAGGGAAGAGAAGGGCTCTGGTAGAGGCCTTATTTTTGAACTATGTAAGAAGCAGTCATTGTGTAGGAGTTCTGTGCTCCAGGTTTGTCCTGTTAGCGTTTCTTTGCTGGGACGATGAGCTTCAGATTCAGCAACACCAGAGGAGAACGTGGTTAGAATCAGGTGAACTCGCCGCCCTTCTTTTCCTCATGTTCAGGAAAATACTCCTGATCAGTAAGCTTTAAGGAAGAAAATCAGGGTGGGAGGCAGGAGACTGACTCTCACCACAGCTTCAGAGAGGGGCTGCTCCAGCAAGGAGGGCTTCGGAGAGAGCCCTGGGTGTTGCTCCCAGCATTGCCACGTGCTCCAGCTCAGGTCAGGGTTTCACTGCTACCTGGCAGCTGCTCCTGAGGTGAGATCTGCTCACAGATAGCCCAGGCTGCTACTGCAGGACCTTCGGCAGGCATCTGCTGTGCTTCAAGGAAATACGCGAGGAAATGCGCAGTCTTGGTCTGCCTGCTGTTCGTGTCATTGTTTATACTGTATTGTTTAATGGATGTGCCTTCTCCTTGCGTGTTCTTCCCTGCCTTTTGTTCTGTCCGCTCTCACCTGTACCAGGCCAGGCAGTGTCTGTTTTTGCCGTGGGGCTGGACTTCCTTCTGTCTTTTCAACATCTTCCTTGCACGGCCTGTCCTGCTGCCCCAGCCTTTCCCATGGCATGTTCTGTCCGTAGTTAAGGAGTAAGCCATAGAAGGGTTCTTCTGGCCTTGGTTCCCCACAATGACGTTCCAAAGGAGGTCTGAATTACCGGTGTGCAGGACCGTGCTGTTGGGGTGCATAGCACAGAAAACCTTGCCTTGTGGGCTGAGCGTGCAGATGGGTGTCCCCGTGCTGTGCTGAGATGGCGGCTTCCCAGTGCCACTGCTGGGACACGCAGTGCCTGCGGCTGTGCCGTGCTGGAGGTGGCAGCGCACTCGAGCTGCTGCAGGGATGGCGAGTGCTGCAGGAGGGTGCAGCCTGCAGCGTGCTTGTGCTTTGCACTGCTTTTTCCAGCAAGATTAATGGGTTGAACAGCAGCTCGAGGTGACGGAGCTGAGAGCGGGCATTGGACAAGCTTTGTTTTTGTCAATATTTAATGATGTGGGGATTTTAAAGGGAGGAAGATCACTGAAAGACAGTTGAGGACTTAGAATACATCATGAAATGAGAGCTGACGCTCAGCTTCACTCAGCAAGTTACTGAGGCTGATGTGTTTTTGCATAATACAGATGTGGGAGATGGCTGTCAAGGCAGAAGTCTTTGTGTTGTCCTGTTCTGCACCTCAGCACGTGTCGCTTTCTGGATGGTCGGTGCTTTTCTTGAGGGCCCCGTACTGGTGGGGGGGGTTTGTTTAAAGAACACCCACAATATATGTTCTTGTTCTCCAAAAATAACATAGAACGGTCTGAAACGCTGCATGTAATCTCAAGTTTAGACTGTAGCTTGTCTCATCTGAACAGCAAATTAATGCCAACGGCTGATAACAGAGCAGACAGCGCTCCCTCCCTTTGGGAGAACGTCTGAGAACGCAGACTGAAGGTGAGTGCAGGTGATGCAGGGCAGCGTGCCATCCTTCCTCGCCAACCCTCTCACCTCCTTCAAATCCCTTCAGTGCATCTCCACTGGAGTTACAGCACGGCTCCTCCCCGCACTGCAGCCACTCACTGGTTTTGTTCTTTAAACACGTGAACGTTTTAATGCCCCGTGGATAAGCATTAATTGTGCTGAGCACACGTAAGGGCTACATCAGAAGTTCCTGGTTATGAGTTCAAAAAACGTGGGGTTTTCTCCAGTTCATGGAAAAGTCATCGTTGCTGCAGGGCTGAAGTTATGGCCGTTGGGATTTATTACCAGTTTAATCTTCGTGTAATTGTACACAGAGGGAAATTTGTTGTTTCCTTCTGACCAAAGGAATGCATGTTTTGAGGGTTGCAGTTATCCATCGCACGGCAGTCTAAAGGAAAACGCTTATACCTGGAAATGATAAGTGCTGCTTTTAGAGAGGGGAGGAACAGTGCAAGAATTCAGCCTGCATCCGCCCGATGCTTCCTGTAGCTGCCGGGGAAGGGACATGGCAGGCATGAGAATGGCTGCGGACGGACTGACGCTGAAAAGCCTGCTGAATGCTTGGGGAGAGAGTTAAGCACCGAAGCATTGTCTCTGAATAGCTTCTCGAAAGCCAAGTTTTCCTTAGGCGGCCGTGTTTGGTATGGGAGGGTGACAAAGCGTTGATTTAAATGCAGACTTGCCTCCAGGCAGGGGCTGGGGGTGTCGTTCAGGGGAATCAATGCGAATGACTTTGGCAAATCCTCACATGGCTGCGCTGCTGGCCCTGCTGGGATGCAGGTGCCTCGTGTGCGCTCTGCAGCGCGATGGAGGTTTGTTTCGTTGCAGTATGTATGCACTCCTTGAAACCTGGCGTTGCAAAATGGGTAAAATATCTAGGGTAAACGTCACCTTTACAGGAAGAGCACTGGAAAGGAGAAAAAGTGGGTTTGCATCTGAAAAAGCATCAATGTCTGAAGTGCCATCGGGTCTGCATCACTGCCTGCTGTGCTCAGCAGCCCCCGCCCCGTGCCTGTTCCCATTGCCCTCCCGAGCTCTTGCTCAGAAATAAGTTATTGCATGGCTTTTGGTGGCTGAGTGAGAAGAATTTCAGCAATGGCGTCTATGGGGTAATTACCTGCTTTATTTCATGTAACGGAGAACTTGATCCTTTTGTAGTCTCTATAACCACGTGGAGAGATCCCATAAAACTTGACCTGCGGTGGGATATGCCGTTTATTAGAGAGATCTGTTGTGGTTTAGTCACCGGGATGTTGAACTGTGAATTGCAGGAGATGTGCCTTAAAGTGTGGCGAGCACAATGAAAACGTGAAGTGAGAAGGAAGGTGCATATTTGCACCATGACAGCTCTAATGGGGAGCACATTGCTGATGCTTGCTGGCAAAAATACCTGGCAGCACTGCTTAGAGCTCTTACAGTGCTGAAACCACCCGGGACGGGTCATCAGCAAGTGCTGGCAAACAGGAAGGTGCCCCACAGCAGGCATGTGGGAACCTCCAGCGCCCCATCCTGGCTCAGCTCATCAATGCAGGCTGGCTCCAGGATCCCCAGCCCAGCCCCAGTACTGCCGGTGCCAAAGTGTCCAACCAGAAGGGTCTGCACACTGGGGAAACAGAGGGATCTGCTCTCTGCTTGGCGATGGTGAGGCAGGAATGGCAGTAAGCAGCGTTGGGTGTGTGTGTGTTGTTGGGTGGTTGTGTTGCGAGGTTTTGATGTTCTCCCGATTGCTGCAGTGCCCTCCGAATGGAAGTGCTTTTGGGTGTCTGCACAGAGCTGCTCCTTGGAGGCAGACTTTGGAAACATATCTGGTCTGTGTGTTTCACGGGGAGGGTGACTGCACTTTTGCTGCTCTTGGGGCAGAGCAATGGCAGTTCTGGTCACATAAGCCCAAATTAGAACAAAAGCCTTCCCCCCGCCCCCCCTCCCCTTTTCTCTGTAGTTGCATGAGATTTCAAATACTTTATGAGAAAGGTTTTTTCCTGAGCGTATGTAAGAAGTGAGACAGTCATTAGCATCGTGCGTACCGACTCTTCTATTTGCTCTTCTCATCGCCTCGTTCCAGTCAGGAATAGTTCATTGTCTTTCATTTTTCTGTACACCACAACCACTGAAATGAAGCAGTTGGTGTTAGTGAAGTCATGGGGGCTGCTTGCGACTCCTATTGCCCTGCTCTGACAAATGGATGAGCTTTGGGTGCAGTCATTCACCAGCTTACATTCCTCACTGGAAGGAGGAAAAAAAACCCAACACCACGAAAAGAAAACCCAACCCAATAAAATCCAACTCGAGTTTATTGTTTTGTTCTCTCAGAAGGATCAGAAGAATGATGGTGTTCTTTGAAGGTGTAGGAGCCACTAAGTAAAATCAGGACTTGCTTTTTCATGTAAATGTCTCTGGTGACCAGATGTAATCTGCATACAGGGAAGGGGGAGGCAAGGCTCTTTAAAAGCATCTGGAGCTTTAGTGATTTCTTGTGTTCTGATTTTTCCCCAAAGATCCGAGCCAAGAAGAAACCTACTCCAGTGAAGTATGAAGTTGGGGATCTTGTTTGGGCCAAGTTCAACAGACGCCCGTGGTGGCCATGCACAATTTGTCATGACCCAGTGCTGGACTGTCACTCAAAAATGAAAGGTACTGTATCTACTCAGACTGCAAAGTGGAGGAGTTGTATAGTTGTTTATTAATGATAAAAAAGGAAGATCTCGATCTGTGAAGCAGAACTACGGCAGAGAGATGGCAGGAGGAAGGGGCTGAAGCTGAGAAAGTAGCACAGGTAGCTGTTGAACGTGTAGGCTTTGGTTTCCGTGGTGTAAGAAGGATGAGTATCCAGAACGAGTGTGGGGCAGTGCAGGAGAGAGAACAGCTTCTTGATAAAGATATGGAGAGAAAGGTGGATCAGAGAGGTGAGGGCAGAGTAGTGCAGTATGAAAAGGGCGAGCACATAGAGCTGGGCAGGCTGGAGTGGGGAGTACTTGAGTGAAACAAGGAGGGATACTGACTTTTTGCATGGCCTGATAGTGACAGGACAAGAGGGAATGGCTAAAACTGATAAGGGGAGGTTTAGGTGAGACGTTAGGTTAAAAATTCGTTACTCAGGTTGGTATGGCACTGGCAGTGTTGCCCAGAGCTGTGGGTGCCCCATCCCTGGAGGTGCTCAGGACGAGGTGGGATGGGACCCTGTGCAGCCTGATCTGGTGGGGGGGCAGCCAGCACAGGGCAGGGGTTGGGATAGATGGGTTTTAAGGTCCCTTCCAACCCAAGCCGTTCTGTGACTTGGAGAGTTGGCCAGGCTGGGGACGGGGAGGCAGGAGAGGCTGTGAAGTGAAGTTGGGGTGAAACAGCGTAGCTGCTGAATGCCTTAAGGTGTTACGTGAATGTGAGAGGAAGTGATTTTTTTTGCCTTGTTTGGCACTGGGAAGCAGGGGGCTGTTTATGGGGATATAGCAGAAAAGCTTGGTGATGGAGCCACATGTGTGAAAGCTCAGGGCATAGTGTGTTAGTGAGACTAAGAGCCAGCAGAGTGCGAGGAAAGGGGATGGAAGGAAGTAAGACAGCTGCACGTGTGTGAGCACAGGGAAAAAAAGGGCAGAGCCCAGA
Source organism: Bambusicola thoracicus (assembly GCA_002909625.1). Taxonomy (NCBI): domain Eukaryota; kingdom Metazoa; phylum Chordata; class Aves; order Galliformes; family Phasianidae; genus Bambusicola; species Bambusicola thoracicus. Next base: position 14,539 of record PPHD01003141.1, read on the forward strand.
AAGGATGGGAGTCACACAACGTGAAGATGGAGCATAAATATGTGACCAAGAGAAGAGAGAAGTAATTGTTTGGAAATTGCACTTTATTTGAAAGCTCTCACACTGCTTTTTAGGATCATATTGGCTACCATGGGGAGACTGCCACAAATTGAAAGGCTTATTTATTTCTTCCGGTTTTCCCTTTCTGGTTTGTTTTGTACTGTGAGTAATGGGAAATCCCTGGAGAATGGTGCCTTCCGCAGCTGACGGCACCCCGGCCCTCTGCAGCCTAAGAACCAAGTGCTGGGAATGAATAGACTTTTCGACTGACCACAGACTCAGAGCTGTCTGCTATTTCTCTAGAGACATGAAGTAGCTTTTCCTGTACTGTGCTCACATCACCCTCAGGTTTGGTTGCTGTAGTCTTCCTTACTGTTTTTCCAGTTTCCTCTTCATCTTCTGGGAAGCGTTCATCCTGGTTCTAGATCGTACTGAGTGTGCAGTTGTAAATAGTCTCTTCTGAGCTCTCAGATTCCCATTAAAGATGTTGCCTGAGTCCACCCATGTTGTCCCGTGTCCTCCCACCCACAATGAAATTATGGGCAGGATTTAATACGTACATCTGTCCAACAATCCCCTCTCAGCCTGTGTACAGTAGTTTCTAATAAAGGAATTCTGCAGGGAGGGAACATGCTATTAACAAATTCCAGCACAGTCTACTCTCCAGCTACGTAATAGAATCTCCCATTGTGTTTTATCCATGTTGAGATCACGACAGCTCTGAGGAAAAATTTCCAGTCATCATTCTCTGTATTCTATTCATCTCACCTCCCTGAGTGGTGAATGGCAGTCCAGGTGGATCTGAACTCAGGTGCTTTGGGGAGCAGGGAGCTGTGGGGTCCTGCACGCTGTAGGAAAGCGTGGTCCTCCTGCCTCAGTTCTCTCTTGTTGTCATGGGAACGAGCCCTTCAGAATAAGACAGGTTGCTTCAAACTTATCACTTGTGCAAAAAGCTCCTTTCTTCCTGGTTTGAGGCGTGGTGTTACCTTTAAAGCAGCTTGTCTTTTCTTGACGAGCTCTTGAGTGATGTGGAGATTTTTGGAGCTGGAAAATTGAAACTCGGTGGCTTAGGTCCCAGTGCTGTAGGTGGGATTTGGTCTGTCATCTTTGTCCTTGGATTGATTTTGCCCCAGTCAGTATCTGTCATCCTTTACCTGTTCTTGGTCAGAATGTCAGTGCTGGTATGGCTTAGGTGCTTTGGGAGGAGGCAACACAAACAAAAGGGGCTACAAAGCTCGGGCTGCATGATCAGCTGGTGAAGGTATTCCCGGGACAGCATGAAGCACACATCACAGGGAAAAGTTAATATCTCCTGTTCAAGCCTTGTTAGCATAATTCCAGCAGCTGAAACGTGTCCTCTTTCACTAGATTACCTGGTACTGCTTCAGTTCTTCATTGCTTCATGCCCATTAAGTGCTCTTGCTCAGGAAACACCTCTGAGAAATCCTGGAAGTTGTTGTGATTGTGCCCGTATGGTTTTCTTCCGTGGCTGTGCACCACAGTGCCCACAGCAGGGAATCAACTTCTTATGAACAACTCTGTGTCACAATGCACGTACTGCTCGTACAGTGCAAATGCCTGCACCTGTGGGTTTATTCAAACACTGCTGTTAATGCTTTATGTCCAAAATAAGAGTTTGTATGTTAACGAAGTATGGAGCAAGATGTGGAGGGGGAGGCACGGCCTGCATGGGTAAATGCTGTCCAGCAGGATCCTATTTCTGGGAGTTGCTGGTGCACCATTTCCTCTTCCCAGCGGCCAAGTGGATGGGCTGTTCAGTCATTCATTGGAGAGGAGCAACAAGAAATGGGCTGCCTCGTGTGTTACCTCTGTCGAGGAAAAAAAAAACATTTGGATATTTTCCCATTCTGTTTTTCAGCCAGACTGTAGTCTTTGCACTCAGGAAACAGATTATCTCAGCCCTGTTAATCACTGTAAGAAAGCAAGAAATTCTGCAATGCAGAAGGATCTCCCTCAGTTCTGACCAGGAACTGGCGGAACTGGCACCGGTGTGCAAATGTTGTTAAGCAAAAACCTTTGTACAGATAACTGATAGACTGCTGCTGCTTTCTGTGATGGATTTTGTCTTTGTTTTGTTGTGTGCAAGGCGTTAATTCTGTTCAATCTTTTGAAATAGTTTCCAATCGGAGGCCATACCGAGAGTACTACGTAGATCCCTTAGGAGAGCCTTCAGAGAAAGCCTGGGTTGCTGGAAAAGCTATTGTTCTGTTTGAAGGAAGGCATCAGTTTGAGGAGCTGCCTGTTCTTCGGAGAAGAGGAAAGCAAAAGGAAAAAGGCTACAAACATAAGGTGAAAGATCTGCTTTCTCTGTTTTTGATTCCCTGTATCTGCACATTAAAGATGATTCCTTCGTGCCTGGAGTTGCACTTTGACGGTTTGCTTTTGTGACAGGGACTGCTGCAACAGGGCCAGAGAGTGATTCTTTGCATCCTTGTAAGGAGCACAGTGCACAGGCAGCTGGGAGTCTCTAGGCTATCTTTTATGTTTATGTAGGGGTGTGGCCCATTGCTTTTGTAGCCCTGCAGAGCTCTGGGAGGCAGAGGAGTCAGGTCCCTGTCAGCCTGAGGTCTGTTCAGCAGTGAAGCCCTCTCCTGATGCCATTACAGTGCACTTTTAAGTAACTTCCTGTGCCCTCTTGCAGTGTCTTTTGGCTGATCTGAGGTAGAGGTGGAGTTATGTACTTCAGCTAGATCATGGACTGAGATAAAGCAGTGGGGGTTTTAGTCCTGCTTCTCTTCATGGAAACCTGTTAGGACTTATAATTTAACTTGGAAAACATTTTGTCAGTGAGCCTGTAGGAATGAGTTCTGTGGCTCGTTGCATCATCTCCATTTCCAAGCATAACAGCCCTGAGCAATTGTAGCCAGTGTAACGTAATGTGACACAGAGGTCTGTTCTCTGTCTTTAGAATCATAACCGGAGAAATCTGCATTTCAGAATTGTTGAAATGAAGGGAACAGACTAATGCGTTCCTGTGAGAGAGCAGATAGGCACATAGTAGGAACGATGTCTGTTCCTTTTTTCTAACAGCACTTAAGTACTTAACCTGTGTTAGCGAGGAGCCATTGGATTAAACATGCTCTTGCAGATGTGAGCTTCCTGGGTGTAATGCTCTCTTTCTGCCTTGTCTGTTTCCAAGGGTGTGCTCAGTAGCTTCTCTGAGGGCTTTGTTACCTGCATTTCCACCTTCCCCAACAATTAGTTATATGCAACCAAGAAATGTTTCTGGTCCCAGAAGTTAAAATGCTTCCTTGCTAGAATCTCCCCCTGTACGTAAACTGCAGCAGAGGGAACCAAACGTGTAGCTTGCATAAATGTCTGGGCTTGTGGCCCTGGAAGCCAAGGTCTGATGCAAAGCTGAGGGTATTTTGCTGCTTTGCTGCTGGGCCCTGTAAAGTTTTGTTAATCTGCTAAGGCAATCATCTGTTGCTGTGAATTTTTATTGTTTTTTAAGGGACAAATATCAGAAATGTGGGTTGTTCCTGCTGCTGTGAGTTTAGATTTTTAGGAGTGTTGTGGATCCTTTGATTTTCTGTTGTGCAGCCAAGAACAACGTGTGCAGATAAAAATCAAGTCTGTACATTTGTTGTTTTTAGATGTTTAGCAGGGGTTCCTGTCTGGTGTGCAGCATGCCCTTTATTTTATGCTAAGGGTGGAGTTGAAGCTGGGAGAGTTCTGTATAAAGGACAGCTGAACCTGTTACGGTGTATTAAATATGGTACAGATCTTATGTTAGTACCGAGGTAAGTTGATGGAGAGGGAAGATGGAGTTGTGCCCCAATTCAAGGGATGCAGGAAGAATGAAGAACAAGGAAAGCAAACGTGTCTGTTCAAAGATTTTGAGAAAATGATGTTGCAGTTGCATTAAGAGGCCCGTTGGCTGTTAGTGTGCGCTTCTATAGGGATCCATACCATTCGCATTTCCCATACGCACTGTTGTGTTTGGGATGCACTGACGTGCCGGGATGTTTGGTCTCTGGGACACCACTGTTTGCAGGGACTGTTTTGGTGTTTGGGGAATGCAGGAGGATTTTCACTAGGCTTGATAGGAGTGCAGGCTGTTTACCCAAGAGAGTCGTTTTCTGCATCCTCTAGGCACAGTCTCTGTCAATCTGTTGCCTTAAAGGTGCAGAATGCAGGCCTGTCGCTCTGCTCCGTGCCTTGTCCGTCTCTATCTGGCTTTTATCCTGTTGGTTACCCCCTCATTTTTTTTCTTTCTTTTTCTCCTTTTTTTTTTTTGTCTCCTCCAACTTTAAGGTTCCCCAGAGGTTTATGGCTAAATGGGAAGTCAGTGTTGGACAGGCAGAAGACATGCTTCTCGGGGGGCCAGAGGATCAAAAGTGCAGCCAGAACTCCAGCGAGCTGGACAGCGAGAAGGAAGTGCAGTCGGAATACTATTCCAATGGCCCCGGAGCCAAAAAGGACAGGCAGCTGAACGGCTGTTTTAAATCCTTGGCATTCGACTCCAAACACTCAGCCAATGAAAAAGGAAAATCACACATGAAGCCACACATGAAAAAGAGCTCAGAGAGCAGAAAAAGGACTAGAGTAAAAAAGAGTGGCATGAGAGAAGAAGCTTCCAAGGGAGAAATTCAAGAAGGAACACCAGAGAGCATAGTTAACAATTTGATTGTCGGGGACCTACCAGAGAAACACGCATCTCATGAACTTCGCCGGATTGCAAAGAGCATAACAGCATCCAACAGCACCAGGGAAAACCATTTGCTCTCCTCCTTCGGTGAAAGACGTTTTGAAAATATAACTTTAAAGTCGGACTATGGGAGTCATAAAAGTGATGCCCTGAAGAACACGCTCCAAGGAGATTTGTTTTCCAATGCAGCTTTGGAAAGAGAGAAAAGCTCCCTGGGCATTCTGTGCAGCTCCAAGTTACAAATACACTATTCTGCATCAGAGGCCGGTGTTGAGAAAAAGCAAACGGAATCGGATTCATCCTCTTCCCTCTCAGACGGTGGGAACAGCGATGTAGATACCATGGACCAAAGTTCAGAGAGAGCCTCTAGCACTCTTGAAGTTAGTGATTCTTCAGATAAAATGGAGAAGGAATTTCCTATGACGTCAAGTGGAAACATTAAGCTTTCCATGTATTTTTCCCAGAAAAGCAGCAGAAGGGCAAGGAAGAAGTCCTACAGAGATCGCAAGCCTCTGGGAGGTTCGGTAACCAGCAGACTCGATGCTGAATTTGCACACAGGGAACTTGAAGGAGGCTCCTCTGATGCTGAGATGTCGTTGACAGCTCTTGAGTGCTCTTCAGACGTGAGAAATGACAATCTTTCCCTAGCAAACAAGCACGCTACTCCCCAAAGTGTTTCCAAGGACAGCTCCTGGTCTGCTGTTGCAAATCAAACAACCTTAAAACTGAAAAACATGAAATTGCCTCGGATCAGGAGTATAAAATGCAAACATAAAGAGAAGGTTTCTGGGTTGGAGCCTTCTCTTGCGGAAGAGGAGGGTGGCATGAATCACTGTTCTTCTGATACCAAAGGTTTCTCTGGCCTTCAGAGAGATGCTCTTCAGAGAAGCGGAAAAGCGGACGGTCAGAAACTGCTAAACAACGTGCATGAGAAACCCAGGGATTCTGCTGAGATAGAAACGGCCGTGGTGAAGCACGTCCTGTCAGAGCTGAAGGAGCTCTCGTATCGGTCCATGAACGATGACGTCGGGGACTCCGGCACTCCAAAGGCCACAGTGCCTTTACTTTTCTCTTCCGCCTCTGGTCATGGCCGTTTGCCTATTGAGCCAAATTACAGATTCAGCACCTTGTTAATGATGTTGAAGGACATTCATGACAGTAAGGCGAAAGAGCAGCAACTGATGACTGGCCAGAATATAGTCCCTTATCGAAATACCGGCACGGCCGATGGTTCCGGAGGCAATTCTGCGAGCAGCCTGACATCCCTGTCTATCGTCAGTCCCCCATTTAAAATAGAGAAGAATGGAGATTGTGCCCAGGAAACGGTCAGTCCAAACTCCTCCAGTATAAGCAGCTCCTCGTTTTCACGCAATCCTCCAGCCAAGTTACCGGGGAGTGGTACTGGTAAAAGGGAGCCCGCGAATGCCGCCGTTTCTGGGACAAATGGCACCAATTGCGTGCCCAAACGCAACTGTTCAAAATCTAAGCAGTCATCAAAGCTTGGAGATAAAACAGTTTCAAACAGAAAGGACTTAAAACCAGGAGGGCCAAGTAAGTTCTTAAGTCGGTTATCCAGAGATTCAGGAGAACATGCATTCCGCGTGCACGGTTCGGTTGCCAGTCCTCTAGGTAATGAAGCAGAAGATACTGAGAGGAAAGAGTCTGTTGATTTAACAGAACACTCAACTGATGAAGACTCTGCTTGTTTATCTGATGACAATTTAGGTCGTATTGGAAGGAGACCCGAAGCTGGTAGAAATACTGAGAGATGCGCTTCTGCTGAAAATGGGGAGAGTCCAGACTTGGATTCAGAGGCAAATAGTGAGAGCTCTCTTGGTGATGAGGCTAATGATGTAAATCACGTAGCACCTAAAAAGCGATGGCAGCGTTTTAACCAAAGCAGTGCTAGATCTAATAAGCACATCAGTAGATCTAGGGAAAAAGGAAACTTGGAGAGTGCCTTTGGCCTGAATTCTCATGGCTTTTCACTGAAAGGAAATGAGTGCTTGGGACGTAGGCATTCCCCTCATTCAAAGGTGCTTAAGGCAGACCTAACAGTTCAGGACTATGAGAATCGTTTAGACTTAGTTGAGAAACGTTTGAATGTATGTGGTAAGCCAAACAACAGTGTGATGGACTCAGAAACAAAGCTTGGCAACTTTGCTCCCCAGTCTGAATTCTCTGCACAAGGTAAGGGAGCTGGACTTGCGCCAGAATGTGTATTTGTCTGCATTTTCTAATTTTTCATTTAAAGTATAAGTTTACAGAATTTGGGGCTGTTTGACAACGTGGAAGTGTAAATATTTCCGTGAGCTGAAGAGTGATACGGGATTTTTTGGGGGACTCTCTTTAAGCCCAGAGAACGAAAGCTGGAGTGATGATGGAATTTTGCTTAGCTTTTGGTTGGAGAGTTTAAATATATAACATCAGTGGTTCCCCCACAGTGAAAGGGAAAACTATCATCCTTCTGAGCTTAGGATTTTTCTTCTTCAGCATATCCCTTCATCCAGTTGTCTTTGTGTTTGGTCTTAGCCGGATAGATCAGCTCTAGGGAGTTTTGACTTAGAGTGTAGGACTTCATTAAGACAGCGCTTTTCCTTCTGCTGTTTGTTTTGAATTTTAGTCTGGAGGTTTATTAGCTGCTAATAATGAACTGAGGAACCCCACACGTTCCCTAAGTCATGGCGCTGGTGGGGCTGTCTGAGGGTAAAGGGGAGAAGACAGAGACAGCTGCAGGTGAGGCAACCTCATCCCAAGGGAGGTGGCTGTGGAAGGAGAAAGGGGGGGTGCACAGGGTCAGACAACCCTGCCCCTCCCAGACATGGCTGAGTTTCTTATGGGTTACTAAATCTGGAAATTTGGTTGGAAAGCAAAAACAAACAAATAGAAGCACAATAAAAACTACCTGCCCCCCTACAACAAACCAAACCAAACAACGAACAGTGTGAGGGAGAGGACTGGGTGAAGCAGAACCACATTTAACACATGCCATTCTCAAAGAGTCCAGGAGGCAAGCCTTCATGGAAACACTAAAAGGATTTTCTTTATACAGAGATTTTGCCAGACGAAATTAAATTGTCTACCAGTAAATGAGTGGTGGGCAGAGTTCAGAACCTGAGTGCGCTTTGTCGCTTCTGTTCCCTGTGCGCCCATTCGGATGTGCTGTGCCATTAGCAGGCGGTTGCTGCACACCTGTTTCAGTACAGGGGAGTCAGCATCTGGCTTTAATGGTCACAGGACCAAGGCATGTCACAGCAGGCACAGAAAATCATGCTGTTTTGAAATCATGGCAGGTTTAATCATTTACTGGCTACTGTGGCCATGGCTGTGTGTTTTTGAGGACTTAAGTCTCTAGAAAGGCCATGGGGGAAGCGTGCTTTATTCTGGGATGGGGCTGCACGGGGGGGCTGTGCCCCATGAAGTGAGCTCCTGGCGTACACAAAGGCACAGCTGTGTTCTGGTGGCTTCCAGGTGGTTTGGCACTGGAAGTATCCCTGCACGTTGCTGAGAGGTGAAAAGTGTGATTCTGCAGAGAGAGCTGGAGGAGAGCTGCTACGAGGTGTTAGCAGTGCAAAGAGGAAAGGAGAGGAACTGCAGCAGAAGGCAGGTGGCTCCCAGTGCAGCACAGAACTGGCTGGGGCCGTGCAGGGCCTCGGGCTGCTTGCAGGAATGACAGCTCAGCAGTCACGGTGCAGTCCGTGCCCCTGCCTTCAGGAGCACAGCTGAGCTGTATCCGTATCTATGTGCTGCAAGCAGGCACCGAGGCTTCCCTGCGAGGAGCTGCTGTGACATCCCTGGGGCAGGGCTGAGTGGAGCAAGTTAACGCTGTGAAAAGTCCCTTGGTGGAAACGTGTCTTTCTCCTTTTGTTTTGGATAAGGCCTATTATGTAGGAAGCAGGGAGAGCGATGTGGACGTTAGAAGTGCCGCTTGCAGAAGAGAGCGGCTTTCCTCCCTGTGCCAGCGCTGTGAGGAGACGTGACTAATCCTCCTCCTCCGCAGGCAGGCGTGGAAGGGGCCACAAAAGATTGCATTCACCACTGTGTAATTTGTACCGAGCTCGATCAATGCAAGTGCTCGTTGTAGCTGAAAGCAACATCCGGCGTATTTTTTGATGCAGAATTTGTAGTGGGGTTTAGACTAAATAAGGCAGAAGCGAGGGCTGGTCACATTCACTGGCTGAGAACTTGCACAAGGAGCAGCTTCTTAACGGTGCATGGTTTGCCACTGCCGTTCAGACTGTGTTTGTACAGGAGTCATTTGAGGGGAAGAATAATGCAGTTAAGCCTCACTTTTTGCTACAGCGCTGTGTGTGCTGCTTTCTGGTTCTGAGGCTCTCAGCAGTCACTGGTGAAGACGGTAGGCCTAGGACTGGTTGCATGCCAATGTGGGTTGCACCTGGATACCTGTGCTGGGGTGTTATTAGCAGCTGAAAATAGTTGTGCTTGGGAAAGGTGGTTCCTTTCTTCTTTTTTGGTCAAGTTTGACATTTTCTTATTTATTTAACCACAAAGCCACAATAAGGTGGAGCAATCTGGTCCAACATCCCAAGTGTTGCACTGGAATGCTTTTTTTTTTTTTTTTTTAAATAAAATGTTTCTGCTCAAAAAAGAAAAACCCACCTCCTGCATGGGGAAAGGGAGTAAAGATAAGAGAACTTAGTGTGACCTTCCAGGAGCCCACAAATGCTTGTGTGGCTGGGAGGAGTCCTGTGACAGTAAGGCAGGGTAATTGTGAAAAGCAATAAAGAGGAAAAGTCACAGGTATTTGAGAAAGTTAAATAAGCACTGTCGTGTTTCTGCAGCCTGTTGAGTAGTGGTGATGCAGTGCCAGGGTCCTTCCTTGCAGCTCGCTGTGGTTCTGTTTGTGTTGGGGAAATAGCTGGTGCCAGGCATTTCCCTCGCAATGGTGCAGTGCGAGGGTAGAGAAAAAGATGTCTGAGCCCTGAGGATCTTGCAGGCTCTTGGGAGGACAGTTAGCTCCCTCGTCACGTCCTGATCTGAGCACAGAACCTGTTGTTGGGAAGCAAAAGGAATAAATAGTCTTGCGATAGCAGATGGGGAATTCAGGGCTCTTGAAGTACAGGAGAAAATGTGCTAGGGAGGAAGGAAGGGATGGAACTGGACTGACACAGTGCTGGTGGAGACAGCAACCAAAGTGTGTTAGGGAGAGCAGCACTTTCCCATGCCCCTGCACATAAACCCACGGGAGTTTGGATTGACAGGAAAAGTAGAGTGATGAATCTGAGTTTCTAACAGATGGAGGTTTGGGAGAAAGTACTACAAGAAGGCTAAGTGTAGGTTGTGTAAGGTGATGTTGGGTCACACTGCAGGGAGCCTCTCAGTCAGATGTCTGAAGTGCTTGAGGTCGCTGTGGTCCTTAGCAATCCCACCTGCCATGTCAGGGCTGGGGAAATAGGAAGCTTGAATATTAGAAGACTGTATTAGGGATCTTCCCACACAGAGCTCTGAAGAAGAAGGCAGGAGCAGCTCTTACCTGCGGGTTATGAGGAGGATTTTTTGTTGTGATATTCTCAGAAACACAGTCTTGAAGCTGCTTTCCTTTTTCTTAGTACATTCAGAGAGGAAACGCCTTAGAAAGCCAAGTAAACGGCTTCTGGAATATGCAGAAGAATATGATCACTTATTTGCACCCAAGAAAAAGTCAAGGAAAAGCCAGGAGCAATTGAGAAAGGTAGGTTATAAGGCAAATGTGCTCTTCATGGCTTTTACTGTTGGGCTCCAGGTTACGTGCTTTTGCCTGGCCTTGCTTGCTTAGTGCTCATGCTGCACGCAAGGCTGTGCAGGGTGAATGTTTTCACCAACGTGTTTCGCTGTGTTAGGTGAATTCTGTGGCAAGGTCTGGATTTGAAGGAGGTCTTCCTGCACAGCGCAGTCCTGACAGAGAGACGCAGCGGGGGCCCAGTCCTTTGGTGTCAACTCCGTTTTCAACCAAAGAGTCCCCTCCCATCCTTGAAGCCGAGTGCTCCTTCTCAGAACTAGAGCCCCACGCCTCTGATCCCAGTGAGCAGCTCACAGAAGGACAGTCTGATTTCCCTGAGCTCGTGCTGTCTTCCTCCGACGTTTCTGAAGTTTCTGCTTCTCCAGATGCAGAGGAGAGATTCCTGAAGTCAGGTAAGTGAGAGGTCGTGTTGTTCTGCTCCGGCAAGTGAGCGTGTCATGAGTTCATTTGAGATGTTGCTTCAGCCCAAGTGAAAAGGTTAGTCGCTGCTGATCTCTGTTCTGTTTGCTTTATTCAGAGACCATTACTGGTGCTAGGAGAAAAGAGGGGCAGGTGAGATGTGTGACCCGGTGAAGTGGTTCATTGTGATTCTGCTGTTAGCGTTCTTTCTAAAGACTTGTGCAAGGTCAAAGCTTCGGTGCTCTGGCTATGTAAGCTTGTAGGGAAAGCTGTTTCTGTTCTAAGAGTCCAATCATTTTGTTTCTTCATTTAAAACATGTATTTGCAAATATTTATTTCTGTAATTATGAATGTGTGTAGATAATACAGATAGGCACACTTACGTATGTATAATAATAGACCAAACAGGCAGAGAGAGCTGCAGTCACTGAGAGATCAGAGGGTCTGTTATTTGTGGGGCAGAGGGCCGACAGGTAGAAATGATAACCTGCAATGATAGAAGGAGGGAACCTGAGGTTGGAGATGCAGGCACAGCCCGCAGTGCAGCAGTGGTTGCAGATATGCAGTATGCAGAGGTTGTGTATCTCTTCTCACTGCTGAGGGAGCTGCTGAGGCCCACAAAGCCTGGGCTGTGGCAGGGAGCAGTGACATGCTGTCCCTCCACGAGGTGGCTGAGGTCTTTGGTGCTGCTGCGTGCAGAGCCGTGTGTTGCAGGGAGGACACAGCCAAGCTGATTAAGGTTGCACATGAGCAGGGTAGGATAGGTGATAGGCTGTTTCCATGGAGTGCCTTGCACACGGAGCATCACAATTTCCTGTTTGTTTTAAGTGCTCACTGCTGCCCATGTCTAGCACCTTGTTGTCTTCCAGTGGCTGGCACAAAGTTTGAGCTGGAGGCTGACTGCTACAGCTGGATTCCTTGGGACATCTCGTCCCAGGTAGTTCTATCTCAGAGCACACCCTTCAGTCTGCTCACTGTGTGCAGAGTGAGCGCTGATGTGGGTGCTGTGGGAATGGAAGCGGGAGAAAGCGGGGATGTGTTTGTCATTATGGGAGGGCTGGGTTTTGCTGGTGAAGCAATTGTGAAATCACGATGTGAATTGCACTGCAAGGATGGTTGCCTGCTGGCTTTAAGTTCGTGGTCTCTCTTCCATGAATGGATTTTTTAATATCATATACTGAGGTATGCCTGAAGGTGGTCCAAATGGAGGTCTGTTTCTGTGCAGGTTGTAGAGGTAATTGTTTCTTTTCCCTGGGCAGCTTGTGCTCCAAAAGACAAGGCGAATTTGTTTGTTTGGAACTGCTGGCTGGCATTTTCTTAATGGTTTTAATGTGACTGAACCTAAGAAAATCCCCATTTATCTAACAAGAATTCTATTGCAGGAAACTTTGAGAGCAAGCGTCAAAGGAAGCCCACTAAAAAGCTCTTGGAATCCAATGATTTGGACACCGCCTTTATGCCAAAGAAGGAGGAGTGGACTCCCCCAAAGAAGGTATTTTTCTTCCAGTACTTCTGAAAGTGAGATAGAAAATGAGCCTGCACAGCAGGCCCTGCTGAGTGAGAGGCACAGGGCAGTGAGCCGTGTGCTGCTGGCTGTGGCCCAGGAGTGAAGGTCCACCCTTCCCAAAGGTGCTGGTTGCTGCGTTATGGTGAAGAAATCTGCTAAATGCAGAGGTGTTCCCCACCCTTTCCCACTTGTAATGGGGTCTGGGGAATTTTGGCCGTGAGGTCTCCTCTCTCCATTGATTTATATGGAAAAATGAGTCATCTGGATACAGGCTGGGAAGCTGTGGGCAGAGCTTTTCTGTCGCAGGGAATTGCTGTTATGTTACACTGTAACTCGAACCGAAGGCTTTCTCCTTTTCTGTCAGATGCTCTCTGAGTAGTATTTCACTTGTTACATTCCCAAGTTGGCTGATGCATGGTAAGTAAGCATAGACCTTGTAGCAGGGTAGAGGCTGGAGTGGTAACACATGTAGCATGCAGTGCTAGGCGCAGTTCTTTTAAAAGAAATTGCTGATCTCTTCTGCTAAATGCTCAAAATCCAGGGACACGATTTGGAAAAAGCAGATAACAAAGACTAGTACTGGGCATTGTATGTGCACAAGACACAGTATCACTGTTTCTGAGGTGGGTTAATAACAGTTTCCTTGCCTTTCTCATTCTCCCTTTCTCCATGGCACAGTCTTAATACAGTCATCATGGCTGCAGTAATACAGAGACCAGAACAATTCAGTCATAGGCTTCATAAAAATGTAAAACCAGAAGAGAGTCTTTATTCCCAGCAGCTTTTGGGGTGTTAGCAGCCTTTTGGGAGAGCTCAGGATACAGCGAGGGGTGCTGGTGAGCACAAGACCTGGCAAACTCCACATTCATTCCTCCTTGCCTGACTTTTCCATGTGGGATCTGTCAGACACACAAACCAAATGTCTTCTTGAGAAGTTGCTAAACATTGATGAATTCATGATCTGAAGCAGTTGTCGCAGTCATTTGTAAATACACTTAGTGGCTGAGGAGCGTGCCTCTCTGATCTGCATCCGGTGAATTGTTTCTTGTGTATTTGTAGGGCACTGGCCCTTCGGAGAGCGACAGCTTGGAGCTGTACTCACCGGCCCACTTCCCAGACCTGGGAGAAGGTAAGTGAATGCAGGGCAGCGGAGGTGCACTGATGTGATTTGTATCAGTGCCTATGGCTTTCGAGGGAGCTCTGTGTGTAAGGCTTTATATGTCCCAGGCCTTAGCTGAGGCAGCGGCAGCAGAAATAAGTACGATTGTGTAACTGGAAGTACTGCTATATATACTTTTTTACTTCCCTATGGAAAGCGGAGGTATTGGGTTCATATTTCTATGGGAAAATATTCACTTTCCATTCTTAGTCTGAATGGTGGTAGGAAAATTGTCACCACAGTACCAGTGTGTGTGATGGCATGCTCTGACCAGGCTCAATGTTTCCTGCTCTGTCTAGTGGACAGTTGTGCAGTTGCACTGTATTCCCTTCTCCACGTGCCTTTATGTTGCATTGGTGTCAACATGAGGAAATTTGTACTGCATAATGAGGGGAGGAGGTAATTAGCAGCATTTGAATAGCAATGTAAGCTTTGTGTTGATAGCATTACTTCTTTTCTGCTGGGAGGCTGGCTCAGGAAAGTCTATGATGGTGATTATTGCAGATCGACAAAGAATCAATGTTATCCAGGTCCTCTGATGGCTGTAGGACAAAGGGCAGATCTGTCTTGATGGCTTGCATTGCCCCAGGCTTTATGCCCTCAAAGAAAACAGGAGCCAGGCTGAAGCAGTCAGGGTGCGGAAGTTGGTAGGCACATAGTGAGCAAGCCAGTTGTTATTTCTGCATTTTTCTTGAATGGTCTTTCTGTTGCATCCCAGCTTCTGAAAAGCTTTTGGAGAAGCAGCGCAAGCGGAAGAGACCGCGCCATTCCTCTGCTGCAATACATTCCAAGAAGGAGAAAAATGGGGAGAGGCTGGGGGAGACCCCACGCTCTGAGGTACCGTTGGGTTTTCCTACACACTGTCATCCCTTTAACCTGTCTGCTACTTCCCAGGGTGCTGCGCGCAGCCTAGGCCAAGTAGTCTTTGGCTGGCTGAATGTGAGATTAGTGTCTCAGCTGGGACTTTGTCTCCCTGATGTAGCTGCATGAGCTGGGGTTAAAGCTGGAGGTATCACCTTGATTAGTAATTATTTTGTGATGGCTGCTTAACTCAGGCTCGGTTTTTCAGCTGCTGCTCTGCTAGTTCTCCAGGAGAAAGGCTGTTCTGATATGACAGAACAAAGATTTGACTGGCATTTTGCTTTGCATGTTAGGAGGCCTAACTGCTGTAAAAGGTCATGTCTTCTGGTGGTGGGTATCTTGCCCTTTTGCACACCAATAAGAAGTGCAAGCACTAGATATGGACTTCAAACTCTTCTTCTATTTGCCCTGCATGCCAGGGTGAGCTCAGAGACATGTTGGAGGGGATGGGAGGGGGGGAACTGTTTGTGACCGCTCACAGGAGCCTCTGATTATGTTCTGCCATCCAGCAGAAAGAGATAACTGGGGCAACTCCCTTCTACTGCATCATAGCAAAGCTGACATACAAATATCTCTGACAAGCACATTTTGCCTTTTAGGAGTGAGCCAGGTATCACCAAGTGTAGGGGAAGCAAGACTTCCTGAGAGAGGCGGGACGCCTCCGGGCCTCTCACAGCATCGCCTCTCACTTCCAGTGGCCCAGGTTCAGCAGCAGGCTGTTCTGTCAGGATAGTCAGTATGTATTTCAGGAGCCAATTATAGACGTATACTGTTCTATTTGTTATTGTTATACAGCTTCCAGCAGAGCACAAACACCACACCAGTTGTTTGAGCAGTGCCAGCTACTCTGAGGTCTGCTGCCACTGCTTTCTGAAAAGCATTTCTAATGGGGGTGATAAAGTTTGGGCTAATACCTCTGGGTCCTATAAACCTTCCTGTGCCTTTTTGAGAGAACTGGTCAGTTGTTTCTGAAGCGTGCTCACCTGGAATCGTGTTTCAAAGAAGCCTGTGCAAATATATTTGCCAATGCTGGAGGGTAGTTAACACTGTCTGCTGTTAGGCACCCTCTGAGAGGCTGGCTCAGTTTGGAGCTAGTAAATTCTCTGCACATCTTTTATAGCAAAGAAACGAGGAGGCAGTTCAGAGCAGCGAGGCAGGTAGGCCACAGCTCTGAATGTCGCACACACTCACTGCAGAGGAAGCCCAGGGAGTCTTAACTGCCTCCAGCCTTAGATGTATGTTGAGTATGTAATGTCAATACTTGGCACCTTTTACCAACGTCCCCTTTTCTGTGATTATGTTTCTTGAGCCGCTGAGGTGGGTGTTCACCCTTTGGCTTTGGTGAGTGAATGGATACTGGTGAGTATTGGGCTGCTATGGAGATGTGGTTACACTTTCACTTGGCATTCACACCACACTGGTCCTTAAGTGACTGTCCACACACCAGGCAGGAACCTCATTTTCTTCTGAGTGGTGCTAGAAGAAATAGATGTTTGGATGGTTCAGCACAATGAAACCTTGGATCCAGCTGCTTTCAGAGGGCAGAGGAAAGCCTGTCTCCCTGGGCTGAACTGGGCAGCTTTCTCTGCCCTTCCATTTTTGTGGAGTTGGGAATGCAAGTTCACAACATCGGGGCAGCAAGACACCAAGAAAAGGGATGGAAAATGCTCTTGAAATGGTTGTCAAGGTTGTGAGCCAAGGTCAGGCTGTGCCAAAGAACCGGCCAGGCTTTTAAGGATGTGCCAGATACAGCAGCAGAAATAGCTCTGGAAGAAGATCGACGATGAGACCTGCCCCCTGTAGGAGGTATGTTGCTTCACAGTGCTCTTTCTGGCAAGGGGAAATAGGAAGAATGGTGTGATTGATCCTTCTGAGTGATGGTTTTGGAGGGTGATCCCCTTCTCCCTTTTCAGCAGGCATAAATAATCTGGCCTTGCCTACCCTGTCCAGCTCTGACGTTCCCTTCTCTTTGTGTTTCTGGGAGGACTGGTTAAAAATACACTAAAATCCCTGACATGTGAAATGTACAGGTTGGCCAGGTACCTGTGTAACTAAAAAGAATATCTTGAGGCTGAAAAGATAAGGCCTCTAGAGCATGCTGCGTCACTCTGGATGGTGTGGGCCCAGTTGTTGAGATTTTTTGCTAACAGCAAGTATTTGCAGCTCTGAAAAGAGGGTTGTTGGTTCATGGTATGTAACTTAAGATGCACTTTAGACTGTCATTCCAGATAGCCCATGTTACAAGCAGTTGTAGGAAGACAGAAGGACCAGTTCTAAATTGCTCCTACCTCTAGCAAATCTGTATATCTCCTCTCCCTCCTTCCAAAACTCCCTTGAAATTTTTGATACAGTAGGAAGATAGTCGTTAACCACAGGAGGGGAGGCGGTGCTTGTTAACCAGTACCTTGCCCCTCTGGAGGGATCCTCAGTGACCATGAGAGGGGCCAAGCTTACTTTGTGTTTGTTGCACTGGGGCCCCAGCACAAGGTAGAAGCTGTAGCTGACATCGTTTGTCCGCACCAGTAGTTGATTAACTCTGCTCTTGTTCTTCCTTACAGTGACCCCTGCAAGCCTGAGGTCACTGCTGAGCTGAGCAGAAGAGGGAGCACCTATGTAGGAATAGGAGGATCTGAGCTGTAACCAGTCCCTGGAGCACTGGTTACTGGTGCTGCACCTGGAGCGTTCCAGGAGCCAAGTCATATGTTTGAGCCAGAGGCCTGTCTTGTGGCAGACTACAGCCTTCTTAGCAGAAATTAGCTGCAGACCACAAGTATCAGAGGTAGCACTTAAGATGCCATTGTACACAAAGGCATCTGTTATGTTGTAGCTGATGGTTGCCGATGCTGCAGAGACCTTTCCATCCCCTTTGTCAGGGCTATAGTGGCAGGAAATGATGCGCTCCCTCTCAGTATTCCTGCAGGCTGCATCACTGCCAGCCCTCCAGCGTGTATGTGATGATAGTCTGTGAGGTTGTACACCGTGTGGTATATCGGACTGTCAGTAGTTTGTAGCCGGGAGTTTTCTTTTTTGTGCTCAATAAAGTAAACTTACACCATTCATGTTTGTATTGTGTGCTTTAATATACTGTGAGTGCATTTATTGTATGGTTGCTCTACATGGCTTTAAAAGATTCCCAAATGAAAACGTATTGGTGCATTCAAGGAATGAGAAATCAAGCAAAGGAAGCGTCGTTAACTGACCAGGATGCTGGCTTCATGTTCTTCCAACTTTAGGACGTAAAGCTTTCCCAGACCTTCCTTTGCCCAGACTGATAAGGCGTTCAGAGTATATTCAGTTGAGTTTAGGAACTTTAGTTGCACCACAACTCAGCTGGGTACTCTTGCATACAGAATGTAACTCAAAGCTCCCTCTCCTGACTGTTAGTTGGACACCTGGCCCTGAGCAGGCTCCAGGGTATGAGAGTGGTGGCTGCTACTCCTTCTAGGACTCTAAATTCCTAATGAGGTCTTGAAAGCGTACAGTCTTTTTTCTGGGCATTCAGTAGGGATGGCTTTTTGACCCAAGGAAGAGCTATGGGCTGAGATCATTCGGCTATCTGCAGTGAGCCAAGATTTCAAAAACAAATAAGGCAGAGTATTTAAGTTCTTGCTTTGAAGCATCTGGTTGGTTCCTCAAAGCAGTATGTTGGTGCAGCATGAATGGCTCATAGACCTATGTGCTCTGGAGGGGCAGCTGGGGTTTGCTCCCACTTCCTAGCTGCTGGTTGCCTGTCCTACAACTGTGGAGTCTACA
>PPHD01003142.1:1355-16184 GCA_002909625.1 Bambusicola thoracicus
CCTTACTGTAGAAAATGTACCCAAATGTGATCATATATGGCAGTCACAGAGGCGAGCTGGAACAGAAAAACAAGTTGTGCTCTGTTCAGTAGTTGTGGCTTTTTTGTTTCCATAGTCCAAACAGAACTAACATACGCCTATGGGCCCAAGCAAAGCATTTCCTCTCTCTGGTGGCTCCAACAAGCAATTCTTTCTCTCCAAATAGGATGTTAAGTGTGTGCAAGTGGAATGATCTATCTGAAAGGCTGTATGTGTGGTAGACCTTTCTGATGTGATACTTCTCAACATACAGTGACTAGGGACACTGAAACTCTCAGTGCACAGAGACCTCAGTGTGCACTGAAAATCAGAATTTAAATGGATGACAATTTTATACATCCTCCTCCCCCCATTTTTTAATATTTTTTATTTTTTTTAGAATGGAGAGGCTTGGAGTGTGATCAGGTGAAACACACCCAACACAAGAAATAAACAAATGCTGAATTTAGGACTAAGCTATGTTTACTCAGTTCCTAATCTGAATCAGTAGTATTTCTAATAAAAGCTGCTGTTTTATCTAACTGGAAGTAAATACCCCATTTCCATATTTTGCTTTTTAGGCTTTGGTTCATATCTCCTTAAAAACATCTTCCCTGAGGTAGCAGTCTTAACAGATGCCATTATTACTTCCAACATATTATGATTTTGATTTGGCAGTTAGAGTTTCTGTTAATGCTTTTTAAATGGAAATGACATCAGATTTTGGTGCAAAATTTTACCTGTGATAGGATCCTTCATTACTAGGTTTACAGAAAAAAGATTACTTCATGTAATTTCAACCTTTCCTGTTAATATTCTCACACTGATGAGACCACTGCTGAAACTTTTTGGGCACTGATTTGGACCCTGAATTTGCTTACAGTCATTGCAAGAGGTGGTGTGAAGTTATTACTGACCTGCATCTTCATAAATCTTTAAATTTATTTCCATCTTACACATATTTTTCCCAAAAGAGTATTTTTCATAAGTTTCCATTTAATGTGACCACAACTGCTGCTGTCACAGCTTGTATATGAAGAAGAAGGAAGAGAAACAGGGTTTCTGCACATAGGAGCATAGGGTAACTCACAAGGCGAACAGCCTATCTGGTCTACCCATTGCTCAAAGCAGGACCAAGTTGGAAGTATCGTCTGTCTTCATGGTTAAATTAGGTGACAGAAGGCCTTACCAAACAGAGTACATTTTTTTTGATGTAAATACATGGAATTTCCTTGCTTTGCTTCAGGTTTTAAAATGGATTGAGAAGATTTTTGGTTTGAACATGGAGTATTTGCTTTGTTCTAGAAAGACTTTTCTTTTCTTTGTGATGAAAGATGCACTTAATGCACTTGAACATCATTCTGTTTAACAACAGTCAACCAGCAGTGACAGCAAGGAGGTATGCAAGCTTCAAGCCTAAAAAGAGTGAGACTGAAGTACTGCTTTGGGTAAAAGTCGTGGTTGCAAATGCAACTTCTAGAAGATAGTTTTATTAAGAATAGACTCTTCATTAACTTACTGCTGTTTTTGTTGGTTTTGTGGTTTGTGTTTTGTTGTTGTGGTCGTTTGTACCACAGGGCAAAACTCCACACATGACTGTACTGAGATGTATAATATTTCCTTATGTTGAAATATTTCTCTTCTTAAAATAGTGGCATTTCGTGCCATGAGAGATTAACTACATTTCAGTATCCCTCAGTCCTTAGGGAAAATGCTCCAAGATGATGAGTTACAGATGATTCGTACCCAAATGTCTAGAAAAGAGCTAAAATAGAAAAATCACAAAATGTTGCCTTTCCACAATGATGGGATTTAATCCTAGCATGACTGAAGCATCAAGATTTTTGTGGCTAAATCTGTTGTCAGCTATAATAAACACTCTTTCTGCTTCCATTTATGTGAACGTGTGCAGCTGTTGAAGAAACAGGCATCTTTGCTTCTTAGTCAAACAATACATAAAACGAATTATGTTAGAAAAGATTATGTGCAAAAACAGGTGACAGAGCTGTTTTGTAATAGATTGATTTATGGAAGAAAGTATGTGATCTATCTTTTTTGTATTGATTGCCTCCTACCATCATTGAATTGTGAAAGTAGAACTCATTTAGCTGAAGTCCTTGAGAGAGAAAGAAAAGATGGTACGTGAATTCATTTTATAGTCTGTATGGGAGTTGTATTCATGTAATTGAAAAAGATGCACTGAATCTGTTTTCAACAGTGCACAATGCACAGTAAAATTTATTGTGAGAACTGTGCCATCCTGTCTCTGTCTGTCTGCTTAATTCACTACAGACATGAACATGCATCGTGTATTATTTAAATGTGTAGGTTGATACATACAATTTATAAAACGTAGAGATGGAAAGAACATGAATAATACAACAGAAAGCTTTCAGCATGTTGTAGAATTGATTTTTTTTTTTTTTTTAATCAAAATGAAGATGTACATTAACCTTAAGAAAAGGAAAAAATCAAAGGGGCAGTGAATTTAGTGAGCATCTTGCCTGGCCTTAGGGAAGGCACACATAGACCTAGGTAAGATGTGAGAACAGCGTTTGTATATCTGTTTTCTGGAGAAACAGATTCAGATAATCCATGTGGTGAAGACACTCACTAGTGTGACTGTACCTCTTTTAAATTTGAATTGAACTCAGCTTGACAGAGAGATACAGGTGTCAAATAAGATTGCCACAAGTCTTATAAATGCGGGATTTTGTTGAGAGGAAGAAGCCTAAGCAATTCAGAGCCCGCAGTAAGAGTAATAGACATATAAAGAGGTACCCAAATGCACAAAAGGCTTCAGGCTGAGCTTTGAGTAAAGCCCAGCAAGAACTGTAGAGAAAGCTGGGCTTTTCTATATATGGTGTTCACAGAGCAACTTTTTATTTATTGCTTTATTTAGGCAAACACACATTGTAAAATATCACTCTGAAGTAAATATAATACAGTCTTTATATTCTGTTTAAGAAGGTTGAAATCGGGATGTGCCAGTTCAGCAGAGTAAGCTTTCAGACTGGGCATGACTTTTTTTTTCTTAGCTGAGCACTTCAAAAGCCATCAAAATAGCTGTTACCTTCTGTTCTAGAAACCACCGGGATACTATAAATATAGGATAATACAGGGGCAGGAAAAAAAAATCTTACCTCAGCAGTTACTGTAATTATTAATTCTGTTGTTTCTTTCTTTTTCTTTTTTTCTTTTTACAGTGTATCCTACTCAGTGCACGTCTCTGAGGACTACCCAGGTACAGTGCGACATTCTTGTTCATGACATGTATATGCGTTACTGTAACTTAGAATATTCATATGAGAATTTTTGAGAGAGTGTTAATGTGTTCCAGGTGCATCCGTGTGCTAATCACTTCCCATTAGTTAGATAATTTTCACAGTCATTTCTCCTTTTCAGGCATCATTTATCAACTGGGTCAGGGTGAGAAAACCTGGCTCACAGGTTCCCTGAGATCAGAGCATGTGATGCTTCCTGTGTTTGGAGCCAACAGTGATAGAGGAGCAAGAAAGTGCCCAACTCCTCTTTGGCATGGTAGATAAAGCTTGAACCTTCAAGAGAGTGAGCAGTCTGGCATGGGGCCAGCAAAGCACTTCAGTGTATTAAACCTTAATGAGACTACTCATGTTCTTAAAGTTAAGCCTGTGGACTGTGCACTGATGCTTCTCAGAGTCTGCTGGAGCCAAGGGCTTGTGTGGGGGTATGTCTTTGGTAACGTAAGCTTGCAAAGCTGTTCCCAGCTGCTCGATCCTGCCTCTCTGCTTTACCCTGAGATGAGCTGGCAAAAGAGTTTGTGCAACCATGTGGCCAGCCTAGACAAGGTGAATCACCTGTATAAAAGGCAACTGGCCAAGAGTAGAAGCTGATGGGCAGCTGACTTATTTCCACGATTTCCTTCACAGACAGCCTGCACAGTTTATCAGTAGAGCCTCGTGACAAAGAATCTACAGAAGCAGAAATGGGAGAGTGAAGCAGGGCTGAGGGCAGACAGGCACTGTGCAAGTAGTGGTCCACAGTAATAAGTGCAGGATTCACCATGTTGTATATTTTGTACCTGGGAGTATTTGATAATGTTAGTACTATGAATGGTATGAAAACCTGTGTCCTTTTTTGAGTATTTTCCATAACATCTCTGTAATATTTCTAAAAAGAATATTTCTTCTTTTCTTTTACAATCTCTGTAGTAGTAATGTCTTCATCTTCCTCAATGTTAATCAGCAGTAAACTATGCCTGTTCAAAACACCAGTGTTTGAAGCAGAGGCAGAGAGAAATTACTGTCAGTAGTGATGATAAATGCAGCGGACTTTGTGTAAGAATGCTCACAATCTTTATGAGAGAACTTTTTTTTTCACTGGTAACAACTGGAGAAAAAACTGCTAGTAATGATGATCTGCTTAACAGGAGGTGCAGAAAGTTAGATTCATAAATTACACAGTCATATTCATAAATTAATTGGTCACTTGATTGCTCTGACAATGGAAAGAGAGATAAATAGTTAAAAAAATGTTAATGGTTTGTTTTGTTAAGTAATGGCTTTATTCATTTCAATGATTAAGCTATTTTGAGGGTGCAGAACTTTATCCCTGGGAACCCCTAAATTAAATGACAGTCCAGAACACTGAACCAGCAATTGCTCCCATGGCAAATGAGATTTAATCTCCTGGCAAGCTCTTCTGTTTGACAGACCTTAAACCTGCCTTACCAAATGCTGCTTGCAGCATGCCCCTGTGGTCTACAGGTCTGAATTAGTTTGGCCCTAAGACCTAATAAATATTCTTTGCCATTGCCCCCTATACATTAATGCCAACTAGAATTTGGTCATTTTACACTATAGTTAGCTTGGTAAGGAGGAGTAAACCTGCTGTGCGTGTTTATTGATTGAAATCTAACCCTTCAAGCCTTAGGAAGAGCTGGTTTTATTTCTGTCTCAAGCTTTTGTGATACGTACACCTGCTCTGCCATAAAGAGGTGTTTAGTGTTTTAGGAATGATAATGACACTTCACTGTTTTTCAGTTTTGATGCTAAAAATAGTCAGTGTGATTTCATAAGCCAGACTCTCCTCTCTTTGTATTAAATCTTTAAGTTAACATTACAGCTGATCATGGATCTCTCTTTCCTGGCATGTATGTTTAGGGATGTTTCAGGGACGCATCTGAATGAGATGGTGTCCACCCTGGGAAGCTCTGTGCTGATGTCCTCCTCTACTCAAAGATGATTTTAAGCACTGTTACTAGTTGCTGGAGTTCGGAGCAGCATATGCTCATCAGATTACATTTCTAATGGGATAAGTCTTTACAGATCAAGGTTTAAGTCCATTAGTGTGTAGCTATATCAAAGTTGTATCCTTTGGAGATTAAAGGTATGCAATACACAGTGGATTAAGCTTTGAAATCTAGATGAAATCTGTGAGAAAGCTGTCAGTTGATCATAAGGTAAATGGCTAATGTATGTGATCAATATATGGAAAGAAAAACATGTTTGCCTTACAAATGTTCATTCAGCCAGAAGTGAACCCACAAGTAAATCGTAGATACCGTAAGACCTGTGGGTACTGTGTATAGCTCCCTGCATTGCTATTACGCATCACAGTGTTGGCACTGATAACAGTGTGTAGCTACTGCTGAATTGATTCTTAAAGCATCAAAAGATTACAAACAGCTGAACATTAAATCATACCTGTGGGAACCATAACATGACATGACAACTTTCAATAATGAAAGGTGCTTGAAAGTTTCATAATTGTGAGTGAAAGCTAAAAATATGCTCACAAAGGCATGCTGAAGAAGTTAATGAGAGTGTTGACACAGTAATGTCTGAGAGTTATTTATACGTTGCTGAAAATATCACTGAAAATTTTAAAGGTAGGTAATAACAGTTCCAGCAAAATACCTTGGTAACCATTCTCTCATAACATTGAAAAAAGTGAGGAAAAATAATGCTCCTTAGGAGCAGTTATAGAATATACCATCAGTGAGTAGACTGAAGTCCCATTAATATGAGTGGATCACGACTCCTGTGAGAACAATTGCAGCAGCAAGCATTTTGCTAATGAATGTTTTCTGACTGATACTTGCTGGCTGCCATAAACTTTTAGAACTGCTGCAGTCTTTTATCTGAGTTATTTGTGGATTACAGATATGTTAACAGAAGCATCCTTCTCTTAGACCAGGTTAGACTTTAGCAGAGATGGAGACAGCCCACTTGGTAGTGAGTGGTTTGTTGCCTCCTTGCATGAGGTTCAGGCAGACACTGTCTATGGGATCCTCTAGAAAGCAAATGAAAACCAGTATCTTTCAAGTTTCGTTAGACTGACGAAAGGAAAAGAAAAAAAAATACCACACAAATGAAAAAAAAAAAAAAAAAAAGTAGTACCAGTTGCCAAGTAAAAAAGGAAAACAAAAGCTTGGCAGTGAGTGAAAAGTACTACCCAGCTGCCTAGAATGAACGACAACCAGTGGACATTAAAATATAATCAAAATCAGTACAACTTTAATTGAGTTGTCTTTTTTTTTCATATACGTATATTTTGGTATATTTTCCACAGCACGTGTTGTTGTATTTCCTACTTTTTCATACATCTATAAATTGTAGCACATGTATTTCCTTTTCCCCACCCATCTATACAGTGCTGGGTGTATATTTATTTAGAACTAAATGATTATCTCAGTTATTCCTGCTTGTTAGACTCCACAGCAGTAGGTTATTCCCCAGCTTTGGAAAGGAATGGACGTGAGTTTCGTATCTAGATATTGTGGTTGGACTTGATGATCTTTAAGGTTTTTTCCAACCTGAGCAATTCTATGTTTTATGTTCTGTGCTGGGACTGAAGCAATGACAGTGAGGTGTTCATGCAGATGGAGGCAAAGCTAGTGGGCATGGGGAGGGTGAGGTGCAGCTGCCCTGAGTGCACAGTGTACAGCCTATCCTCCCCATGGACAAAAGCAGCAGAAGGAGCGAAAGCTGACCGATGACTGGAGGGGCCCTGTTTCGTGCTCACTGTGCCATGCCAACTGCTGAGCAGATGCAGACCGAGCAGATGGAGCAGGTTGCTGTGCCTGCTAGAGTGCAGTGCTTAGGGAAAAGTGCCAGCCTCCCGGAGCACTTACCTGCTCACTGGGTGTGTTTGCTGTACTGTGCTCAGATGACCCACATTACCTCGTGGGAGGGAACAGAGTGGAAGCAGGAGAGAGTGTGGGATTGCGCCAGATGCAGTAGGTGTGTGAAAGTGGCAGAAAGGCTGATTCACAGCCCACAGGCTGGGAAAGCCCCACCTGCAAGTGGCAACGTTGCAGCTATGGGAACCCCAGAGTCTCAATGCAGTCTTCTAGGAATCACTGATCCAAGGGATAATACTGCTAAATTTACTGATAAATTAATGCTAACATTTCAAACATTCCACTGGAAGCACTGCAAGGCTTTGAGACCCAGATTGCAGTAGTATGCTTACAATTGTATGCGAGTTGATGCTCTTCACTGATGTGATACCAGGGTGTTCAAAGTGATGATAGACTGAGTTTCAGTTCTGTTACTTCTCTATCTACGATAGTCTCAATTGTCAGCCTTTTTGCAATGAAGTGCAAAGTCTACTTCACCCCAGATCATTAGAAAGCAAAATCTTAGTGCCTTCATAGGCAGTTCAACAATTCATGCAAAATCAGCATCTGCAGATACTCGCTAAAACCTTGCTGCTCCTCTTCTGTTTAGTTGGAAATAAAAAAAAAACACAGCCTAACCTCACATTTTATGAGGAAGTTTAGAATATAATTTCCATATTTATATCCATACCTAAGACTTTCTTTTTCCTGAATCTTGTAAAGATGTTCTCCATTGATTAGAAGATAATTCAGACATGCCTCTTGAGACTAGCTAACATGAGGCACAGGCATGTATGAATATTGCACTCATAAGCTCACTCTGCATGTGTGAGTGTTGGTGTCAGGCATGATAAAAAGCACTGAAGAAATCTATGTTTTGGAAAAGTTTGGCTCAAACCCCCATAAACCTTGATAGAACAGTTTTGAGCATTGCTTGGTATGCTTCCTGAAAATCCTGAAATTGCAATCTGGGGGTTTGCTTGTATAAAATTTGGGTCTTAATCTTCCATCTTTTTTGGTATTTTTCTTTTTGTCAGCAGTCTCATTAGAGAAAACACACCAGGAGATGTGTGATGGGCTTTAATCATGAGCAAGATGGTTCCTTATAACAGAAGGGTGGGATGGATGATGAGGGAACGGGTTGGCAAAGGACCACGGACGTTCAACATGCAAGGTGTTTTTCTTTTGTAGATAACACTTACGTTTCCAGTTCTGATAATGATGAAGATGTATTGGTTACAACAGAGCCAATTCCAGTAATTTTCCACCAAATTGCTACAGGTAATCAATCTTACATCCTGATGATTTTACCAAGTTCATGCTTTCTGAAGGAGGATGAGATGTTGCCTCTACTTTTAAAGTGAGATGTGTTAATGGGTGCAGTTGGACAGTTTGCTAGTTCTTCATGGGCTGACTGCAATGAATTGTCCTACAGTTCAGAATTTAATAAATTAAAACACTTCTTTTATGGATCTACACAATTGTGTAGGCAGAATGTATTTTATTCTTTTAGTGTCTTGCAGTCTGTACTAAAGCAATTTTCCTTCAATACACTTAGAGGTGCTTAATACTTCTCAATTATATATTTTTATGATCTGCTTAAAACTTTATGAAATCTTCACCACTGGGAATGAAATAGTCTGTAACTACCATTGCCTCTAGAGAATTACTTCAAAGAATTTCAAGCAAAATGGTTCACAGAGTGAGACTGTAGAAAAAAGAATGTATAATTCCAATGATTTTACGAACCTCTTCATTTGAAATTATTTCCATACTTTTCAGAAGTATCTAACACATAAAATGGCATACTTTTCAGGGGTCTAGATAGTTACATACGATATATTACTAAGATCTGTGCACACTTCCTAGAGGTTTCTTAGGTTTTATCAACTAAATTCCTTGATGATTTCAGACTGTAGGAGAAACTGCATAGAGCAGTGTTAATTCTGGCAGTTCCTCAGTTGGCAGCATTATGTTTATTATTATTACGGTGCTTATTTTTGAGTAGAAAACAACCTGATTTAATTTTTGGTAGGGAATTCTGATCTTTTTTTCTTTTTGCCCCTTTTTACACAAAAGTATAAACTACTAATTGAGAAAAGCAAATCTTCTAGATGAACTAGCTAAATTTTATTTGATGATTGACAATATAAGATTTCTGAAATGTGTGGGCTTCCTTATTTCAGACTGCTGTAAACAATTTGGGCCCATCATGCCCATATCTTTTCGTTCCTTATGCACCACATTTACTTCAACCAAGTATTTTGAGTTGGCATATGCAGAATTATTTCACGTTTTTCACAGATGTTCCCTGTTTTCCCTTTTCTTTTAAGAATTAAGAAAAACCAGTGATGTCAACTATTGCTTATCCATTAAAGCAAAATTACAGAGGGAGAATGGAGAGGTATGTATTTCTTATATGTGTATTTTAGCAGGTATCTTGAGAAATGAGAGAGAACAGGAATGCTTAACTTAGGATTTCTCTCAAATGTATGCTTCCTCAAATTGTAGATTTACGTATTTTAGAAGAAGTCTCTTAGTTCACTTAGGTCACTGCTGTGGTGTACAGCACTCCGGCTGGAGTCTCTGGAGCTTTTCCTGACAATGTTCACTGTTAATATCTGAAGCTGAAGGGTTATCAGTCACGCCTCTGGCATGGGCCCCTAACCAATCTCACTGAGAAAGAGCCTTTAAATAAGTCTCTAACACTGACCATTTCTTTTGGCTAGACAGTTAGAGGTTTAGGTTAGTATAGGATGGGTTTGTCATTATTCTCGTATATGAGTTTCATTTCTCTTTACTTTGCATTGATGTTTGTTCAGTTGGGTTCTGTTTGAACACAGACTTCCCCTTGAGCTAGGGTTATTATTAAACAAATACAACTGAAGTCACTTCGTTTCTTTGCAGTAGAGCAGAGGCAAATACAATTTTTATGCCTCGTCTCAGAAAATTGCTGTGAAATTGTCTGAAATACAATTTTTCTTCTATGTGTACATGCAGTAGCTAGAGCAGGAATTTAGAGGTAAAGATAAGGAGATGGCATTAGATTGTCTGACCATAGAAAATGGTGATGAGTATATTTGATGTTTACAAATATATGGAATTTAAAAGTACCTTCTCTACTGTGATTCATAGATCTGATTTCTATTCCATTGTGACAGTTCTGTGTAAGGCATAAATACAAAATACGCAATAAGTACATTGTGTTTGGGTTTAAATGAGGTGTTATGGTCTTATCAGGTATTTTTATGGGGTTCCTGTCAACCGAGGGCCTTGAAATTACAAATGGATTGTGGGAAACGATATTAATAATATTTTCAAGTAATTACAAAATTATAAATGAGGGCTTCATTAGTAAGAAGCAGAATACAACACTGCAGCTCATGCTGAGTTGCAGTCTGTACTATGAGCAGTTCTATTTACTTGAGTGCAATTATTCACAGAGCAGCCTATTTAGGGTAAGTTTTACTTGGGTAAGCATATTACTTTCTAATCCTTAATTTTCCAAATCTTGGAGTGGAGCTAGTCAGAAAATTAAGATTTAACTTTCTTGGCGACAGGCTGGTACTTTTGTTAAAAAATAATAATTAAGCAGCAATGTGTCAGAGCTTTTTACTGAAGGGAACTTAAAAAATCTCATGGTTGGGCTTGAATTATTTCCTTAAACTATTAGAATTGATTTACCAGAATAAAGTAAATTAAAACTTTATTAGATCAGTAAAATGCTAAATGAATTAAGTCCAGAACCTCTCTTGGTGGGTAAATTATGCTTTGTTTAGCAGAAGCAGAAAGTGAAGTAGCTCTGAATATCCTACTGAATTCACCAGTTCCCTAAAATACCACACTGTGTCTATACTCAGACAAAGTATTATTTCTCTGATGTACTTCCGTGGTGTTTTGTTGTTGTTGTTGTTTTTGCACTGGTAGTATATGCAGGCTTTGTCTGCTATTTCACTGTTCTTAAAATAGGCCCGTTCTGCACCTTGGGGAAAAATGATACTAAAAGGTCTCTTCCTAAGGCTGTGTACAACTTATTTGTAAAAACGTAATTACTGTACTCAGAACTTTAAATGCAAGACAGGCATATTGCTTATGTCATCCTTAACTTTCCTTTTCAATTAAGGAGTCACAGCACAACAGCACACTTGAAGAAGACTCTGAAGGAGATAATGATTCTGAGGAGTTTTATTATGGAGGACAGGTAATTGAGGATATTTTTGCAAAAGTTTCAAGAAACTGATATTTGAAACCTTCATTCCCTTATAAATCTGTGATAACTGATTTTGTATGTATATTCAGTATAAAGTAGAATGTGACTTGTATGTACACATAGTATTTTAATGTACTGAATGTTATATTGTATATTTATGTCAAACTTAAAGTGAGCTTATTTACATCTGTAGAACTGTAAGAACAGAAAATCCAACTGTTCTTGAGGGTGTTTGAAAATAGAAGCCAGTTGCTTATTTCCAGGAAATAGATATTTACTCTTTACAGCTTATCCCATTATTTATACAAATGGGAAGTCAGGATGGATCCAAATCTGTTTCCTGCTGGAGGGTTGCCATTTTGTAAAGTCAAGAGCACTGCAATTTAATGGTGAAAACGGTTATTACAAAACAATTTTCATCTAGGCAACACTCTATCATTTTTTCTTAGCTCTACAGTTGAATTCACCTCGGAAAATGCTACATATTTTTAGAGAAATGTACTGTTCTGCCTTTCCTCCCTGTTCCTTTAGTAGAATTAGTTATTATTACATCCTCTGATGTATTGGGAAGTAAAATCTCTTTATATCTTTACCTTCTGCATTGTCAACAGAATGCTTCATGCTGCTAGACTCTGTATCCAGATTTTTCTTACCTTTTTAGTCTAAAGATTACCTCAGAGGAATAATTCCTCACTTACATTATTAGAACTGTTTGTTTCAATGCACATCTTAAGGAATTACAGCCGATGTTTGTGAAAGTCATCATTGCCTCCGCCTGAAGGCTGAAGCCATCCATGCCCTCAGAGCAGAGAGCAGAGGCTGCAGGTGTGCGTCAGCAGCGCCGGCTGGTTGGGTTGGAGCAGAGTGTGCAGCATACTGATGAGCAGGGCACCACTAAGCCTGTTCTCCAGGCGAAACACAACCTAAGGCTCTGTACGTTTGCTATACAGAAAGCTCGCCCCTAAAAATCTGTGAAGAGTGATTCTGAAACTGGTAATGAAAGAACATATTTTTAGTGACAGAAAACAACTATCAGGGGGTGTGGACTCGTGTTCACTTTAGAAATGACTGCAGGAGTTGCCTCACTTCCGCTGCCTATTCCTGCACCCTGCAGGGCACTGGAGAGGACTGTGTATGCACGCTCCTGTGCAGAGGCTGATTTTAGTCTGCCTGCGAGGAAGAGTCTTCTGATTTTGCCCTGTAGTGATGAGTTATGTGTACTGGCTCCATTTTTCAACTCTGAAGAAAGAGCGTTAACCTCAAGGTGAAGTAAAAGCCAGCAAACAGCTGGAAGTGCTCGCTTCCTGAACCAGCACAACTACGTCTGGTAAAGGATGACTGCTTGTGCCCAAACGGATGAATAAATGTTAGCTCTAACTATGAGATATATGCTCAGAGAACAGTTAATCATTTTGTAAGATGTAAAAGAGCTGTGCAATAGTAACTACTAGTCAGAATTCAGTTGCCTTATATTTGAGGTGGAACTACATTACACTGAATTGTCATTTTTTTTTTTGAGGCAGTTTACTTAATCGAAGAAATTGCAATAGACCAAAAAAAGCAGTAAAACTACAATTAAATTGGCAATTAAAAAAAAGGTAGTAGGTGATTGTGAATGTCTACAGTATAGAAAACTCCAAAAACAGTATAAGGAAAATGAAGCAAAAGTCAACAACAAGAAACACAAGACATCATCAAAAATATATTTAACACGGCCTAAAAAGAGGAAGTGTTTAATTTAAAATTTCTTGGCCAAGAAAATGATATTCTAAGGAAAATCTGTAGACTGAAGTGATTGATGACTTACAAAACAGATAGGAAACCAGTACTGAACTGAGTTCCTGGAGAGTTAAAAAAACAGTCCTGTTCCAAATAAGGTGAGTTTTGAGAGTTATTAAATGATCATCATGTGTACTGGGATTCAGTAATATGAAGACTAGGTAATTGACTGTGTGGGGAACAAGTAAGGTAAGCTGCTTTATTTGAGAGAAGTGGTTGCCATTGCCATAGAGAGAAGACAAAAAATGTTGACTTCAGAAATCAGAGGGAGTAGAAGCCAATGTAAATTGTGTGCAACAGAGCTGGAAAAGGTGGAGGTGCAGATTACTTCTAACATTTCTAAATGGCTTCAGCTAGAAAGACAAGGAGAAACTGATGATGAAACAAGGAGCTTCAAAAATGTGAAATGGCATTTGATGGGCAGTGAAAACAAGATACGACCTTTTGGTCATAAATTAAATGCTTGTATCTGCTTCCTAGGCACCTGCGTGTAATCCTCCCTAAGGATTTAATGGATAAAGACTTTAAAGTAGCTAAGTGATTCAATAGCCTAAGTCTTATTGATTTTCAGTGGGATTTAGGTCTGTAAATCACTTAATCTCCTTTAAAAATGCAACCTTTTGTCATTATATGGGACAAAATAATCTGAATCAGGTCTTAGATTAAAACTGAGACTTTCTAAACACAGACCCTTCTGACACTGCAAAGTTATCAGATATTTTTAACCTTTTTTTTCACTTTGTCTGTGACTCTTTGTCAATTCTCACTTTGAATCTCTAGCTTCTACATTTGAAATAGAGAATAGGAGTTTGAAACAATAGTACTACTGACTTCGGTGCTTTCTTTCTCTTTTGTGTTTAGCTACAGAACATACTTGCAAATTGAGATATACTAGACTCTGGCAGTCTCCTCTGCATACATCAGCATGTCTGTAGCACTGATTCAGGGATGGAAAATAACCATACTGTGGTCTAACAGTTTGCCAGAACTCTTCTTTGTTTTCTTTTGGAGCTCATTAACTCTTACTATCCGAAAATAGATGGCAGAAAGCATTATGCTGAGCAGTTCACTGTTCTGCATAGTGTCCCATTTGGATTTCATTTTTACTACTACATTAGAGCAGTTAGAAATGTATGCTTTAAGAGCAGTAAAGCGGTAGGTGAGACACAGTCACAGTTTTTGAAATCATTGCTGGGCCTCTTTGGAAGCAGGACAGCTATTACTGATACATCTTGAAAGAATTCATCTTTGGGGAAAACAAGCAAACAAACAAACAGAAAGGTTTGTTTCCCTTGCTTGTGTTGGGGGAAGAGTGTCCTGACGTGCCTGCCCAAATAGAACAAGGATAATTGGCTTATACCTTTCTGGTTGGGAATATTGTTGATATTTGTAAGTAATTGCATATGCTGTGCTGATGAATTCTCTGCCTTACAGTTGAAGACTACCAGGCCTAATCGAATTATTCAGTTGATCAGTCGATTGCTATTTTAATTCAGTTGAAATTTATTTAATTAGATACGTAATGACAAGTGCAGCTCCAGATATCAGAACTGCAGTGCAACAGCACTGGGATCTGGGAGAACTGAAGAAACAGTACTGCAATTAGACAGGTTTCTGCTTTAGCAGGAATTCTCAGCAGGAATTCATATATAAGGATATATTTATGTGTCTAAAGGGCTAAATTGCATGATAGCACTTTACTCTTTGAATTTGGTAAAGG
>PPHD01003142.1:16204-32665 GCA_002909625.1 Bambusicola thoracicus
GGTACAGACCAAACCCTACTCTCATGTCTGAATCTGTCCAAATATGTGGAGTCCATTAGCTTATGTGAATTATTGTCATTCTAATTGGTATAAAGAGGTAGCATTAGATTCACAGAAGCAGGTGTATTGATTATCAAGAAAATAGAAATAGGCATTTAATGAATTTTTACAAGCTTAATAAGGTATTTTTGGCCTTATGAAAGATAAAAGGATATATATATATTTATTTCACATAATACATATATACAAGCTCACAAGTTTTGCTTTATAGTGTAAAGACTAACATAACTGTATCTGCTTTTCATGTGGAGTTTGAAAAAAATGGGTGTGATATCTAAATATATGTTTCTTTAGTTCCTGTTTGGTAAAAATTCTTCAAATGATAACTTTTCAATCTGATCTGACTGCACCGATGGTTTCAAATGCATACTGAAAATGTAATACCTGCTGAGACAATTAATGTATAGAATAGTCTAGTGCTTCTCTTGTTGAGACCAGGCCATTCTGCCTGTAGAATACCTGAGAGCGAGGCAACAAATGGAGTAAAGCTTGTCCTTTCCTACTCTGAAATGATGTAACTAGGGAGATCTGATTCTTCTCCTGCTTTACAGTTTTAAAATTTTAAGAGTTTCAGAACAGCCCTCAGGATGAGATGGGACAGTGGAATGAATTATTGTCATCTTCTCTTCCACAAAATGGGGTAGGACCCTCTGCCATTTTGATACAGAGGAGCCTGGTGAGGTACACCACTTCACTCCTTCGACTCATCAAGGAAGTCCTTTCTGAACATTGTTAAGAAATCTCTGTGAAAAATATTTTGCAGGGGGGACCTTCAAGAGCCTTGGTCAGATGAATGATTGATTTAGTAAAATAAATAGGAACTCCTAGATTGTTACTTTTTTCCTACAGGTTAGCTATGATGGAGAACTTCATAAACACCCACAGCTGGAAGCTGATTTGATAGCAGTGAGAGAGATCTATGGACCTAATGCAGTATCTCTCAGGTATGTAATTTATTGTTTTTATTGTGGAACCTTTAACAATTTGGAAAATGAGTTCTATGTACACTTTCCCTTACGGCTAAAACTATGATTTCTGTGTATTGTGGCAAAAGAAAGGAGCTCTCATAGCTAACAGTAATGCTGGATTTGGCTTCATTTTATGGCTGAGTACTCTTACAACTGCCTATGTTGAGAGCAGGCCCAGGAAGCCTGTTCTAAAACGTTGTCTTTTGCAGTTCAGTAGGTAGTTGATAAGGCTGTTGTAATTTGTTGAAAAATGCTATTCACCATTACTCTAAACCCTTGTTAAACTCTT
This sequence comes from Bambusicola thoracicus, assembly GCA_002909625.1. NCBI lineage: Eukaryota > Metazoa > Chordata > Aves > Galliformes > Phasianidae > Bambusicola > Bambusicola thoracicus. Next base: position 17,522 of record PPHD01003142.1, read on the forward strand.
TCTCTGTCATATGGTCTTCTGCCCTGGAGGTGAACAAGACGGATGATAAGAGATTTAGTAAATATTATCCTTAGGGAAAGAGGGAAGGAGTTGGCTTTGTCTAGTCCAGAAAAAAAGACAGAAGCTGTTTATAAACAGGAGTAATCAAATGTTCTCTGTTGCTGTAATGAGAAAATAAGGAATTAGGTAGTTGGCAACCAGCAAGAAATTAGGTAGATTTTAGGAGAGATTTCTGCTGTCTTAAAATCGGAAACTGAAGAATTCCACTTAAGCAAATAGTGGAACCTTTTTCAGAGCTAGCTAGATAGTTTGCAGAGAGAAATTATGTAAGAATTCTGCAGGGCATATACAAGTGTGTATGGTTCTGCACTAGAGCATAGCTGTATGATGTATTTAATTCACTTCAAGTCTTTTATAACTTCATTTTTCGTCTATGTAATATTAATAATTTCATTAAAATAACCGGCAAGATGTAACAGCTGTCAGAAAAATTACAAATAAAATATCAAAACTGACATACAAACAAAGTAATATAGAGAAGATAACAAACTTAGGCATACATACATTGCAAGTAACAATTCCCATTAACCTCTAAACAATAATCTCCGTTATCTTAGTCCAAGAGTTACTGTCTACAACTATGGTGTAATGCGCCTTTTGAAATTAAGTGGAAATTCATTACATTTCAAGGACCTAGAGAACTGAAATCCATTTAGTTGTGTATGGGCTTAGGAAATGAATGAGATAAATGTCTAGTTGCCAAACTGTTAAGTATGAAATTGAGAATACCTTGGTAGTGTGCTCCCTAAGGCTTCTAAAATTGAAACATGGTATGTAACCTTTCAAAAATTTTAGTGCGTCTACTTTGTTGAATCAATGTTTCATTATGACCTCCTTAGGCTCGCTGTAGTAGAAATTGGCATCTCTGGCTTTTGGCATGTAGAAAACTTTCATGCTTCTTGCACTCAATTGCAGTGGAAAATACTTATGAATTTTTGGAGATGATAAATACAGCATTAAGCATTCAGTTTTATCCTTTTCCAACAGCTCCACTTCTCTGACTGCAACAAGCTTATCTAACAGTGAGGCCCACAAAAATGCATTTCTTAGTGAGCTGACCTTGTTTTTATAGTCTCCTACCATCAGATAGTGAACTTTATACATTAAAAAGCAAAATTCCTGCACCTGCAAGCTTTTCATTGAAAAAGTGTCAACTGATGTTTTAAAAACTTAGAGTTAATGTACTTTTATACCAGGGCTGCTCCAAAAGCAGTGCCTCCTATTTTGTTATGTTGGTCTGTTATGTCACAAGCAGATGGTGCTTTGGCAGTAGTGGTTGAACCTTCCTGACAGGATTCTGTTACATTTTATTGCTGTGCAACAGATGAAACATCAATGAGTATAAGTTAAATCTGCATCTTGGGAACTTCAGCAATACCACACCTAGCAGATAAAATAAGGTAGCTCTTGCCTTGAGCACATTATGGGGCAGTTGTTACTTTTTGACAAGGAAATACTTGAATGTATGAAGCAATCCCACAGGTATTATATGCCACTTTTTAAGCTATGTTATATTTGTCTTCAGCTCTTTATCTCAAAATTCTGCTTAGGTTACTGGCTACAAACCTTAGATACCTATGAAATGTAACTAGAGTTTTCTTTTTTTGTAAATAGCAACAGTGTATGACCATCATTGTTTCCTTGGTTTGTTTGTGCAATATGTTAGACAAAAATACATGACAGCAATGGTATAAGACTTTGGGAGAATAATTTAAAAAAATAAAGTAAGAAGTTGCACCCTATTTAAGTGAGATATGAATGACAGCTTTCAGTGCAGCAGACAGTTGCCCACTGGATTTATTCATCCAATCTGTGTAAAAGTGTATTTACACACATTCTGATTTTACAGCCAACATTATGCTTAATCATTATCCTTTATAAAATCTTCCCTATTATAAGTACTCCTTAGGCTGAGGCTGAGGAGTGTCTTGAAGAGCTCTAATGTAATGTAATTCTTTCCTTTCAGGGAATATGGAGCCATTGATGATGTAGATATTGATCTGCATATTGATGTTAGCTTTCTTGATGTAAGTAATCTAATCACAGAACTACATAATGAACTTTAATACCCATTTAATTCTGCTACACTTCAGACTCTGAGTCAAGTACTGAGACCTGCCTTTTTCAGAAGCTTGATCTTCACAAGCGGTCTTGTTATTGATTACTGCCCAGCAGAAACATTTCCTTTTCCTTTTCCAATCACATTTTAAAATGTTTTTTATACTTTTGTTTATTGTATATATATTTCCCTTAAAACCTTCTTTTTGAATGGCAAATGTTTTAAGTGATGTAAAACATTTCCTTTTTGGCATCTTAGATATTAGTTAGGTGAAAGCACTTCATATAATCCTGGAGGAGGGATGATTTTGACCATGATATAGGATGGTTTAGCAATAGCGATCAGTATATTAGTTTAAAGACCAACATATTAACTTAGCAAAAAGAATCAATGAGTGCTGGTCATAAAACTTTCCATTTTAACTTTGGTCGGTGCGTGAACAGCCTTGTTTTTGTCAACGATCCTGCTTCATGGTAGCACTGGAGTCACAATAGACTGCTTGTATCTTTGTATCCACTAGGTGAAAGGACTTTTTCCTTGGATTTCACGTATATTGTTTTGGATTATAGTGCACTAAGATAGAAGATTGCTCATTATGGCCTAATGAGCAATGGACGTTTGCCAAATTGGGGGAAAAGTTCAGCCAAAGTCATTGTGATGTAGCTGATGATGGAAAAATGGGGATAAAGTCAGTGGTCCACCAGAGGCCACTACTGTGCATGCACAGAAGGATGTTAACATATATTAACAAGTTCTTGGAAAAGAAAGAATATGTATGCTAGTGTACTGCATGTGTCTGTCTTAACTGTTTAAATGTGGAGCTTGAACTCTGAGAGTGCAAGCTTGATTTGTCAAGTTGCCTTTTACATATCATAGGGAATAATGAAATGCTGCTTTCCAACGTTACACTGGCTGGGGTTAGAGTTTTCTTCCCAGATTTCAGATGTCAGCTGGAGCTCTCTTCTGTGCTCCTCATCACCTCCAACTGATCAGGTAGAGGCTTGAGTAGCAAAAGAGACAGAAGGCAGTGGTGCTGTTGATTGACAGCATGGCTTCTGTTATGTTGTACAGACCTCATCAGTGTAGTAGCAGACTGTCCTCTAGATACAGAATCAAAATAGTGCTTTTAGGGACATCATTAGTTTCTGCACATATATGTCATATTCTCAGGTCAGAACAGCACATAAGTTTTTCTTGGGCTCTTGTAAAATTTTAAAGAATTTGATTATACTTTGAATTATTTTAGTCGCCCACAAGAGGGAGCAAGTGTTTGCTTTGCCCTGTGTTATGGTTTGAGTGTTCTCTCCATCTGTAATTGCTTCTTTACTTCTCAGCTCTTAAGCAGTATATCTTGATAGATGGGAATGTGTCTGCAAACACTGCAAATGTAGTGCCTTGAAGAAACCCACGCTCTGTTGAAATGGGCATATTCCAACTTCAGAAACAGTTTAACACTGCTTTTAAGAGCATTAGCAAGCAGCAGTTTGTCCTGTTTCACATCTAAATATCTCATGATTGGGTAAATAGATAGATGGTGTTTATATCAACCCTTAAGATAAACTGACAAAGTGTGACTGTTCTTCATGATGTTTTATGATGTCTCTTCTCTTTTTATTTTGAACTAGGAAGAGATTGCTGTCGCTTGGGATGTAATTCGTACAGAGCCCATAGTAGTGCGATTGCACTGTTCCCTTACACAGTACTTAAGTGGTCCAGGTTAGTCATCTGTGTATTTTTCATGTCCCTAGTGCGATGTCTTGTTCTGAGATGTGTCCTGGGTGATAGATACTTATTCACTGGTAAATCTTTGACTGTGCATGTGCTTAAGTCTACTGCTGAGAGCGGTCCTGCTTTTCGGGTATGAAATTATGCTTATATATATTTGCAAGATAAGGCCTTCCATGATGACATAGGCATCTTGCTTAAACTTTTGTAAGGTGAGTTTTCTCAACCGGTTTTCGTGATAAGTTTTGAAATGCCACTGTTTCCACTAGGAAGCTGAGGGTTCAGGAATAATTATCTGTGCTGTTTCTAACATGTGATTTCCCAACTTTGGAAATGAGGAGTCATCTTTACAGAAGCAGATATCAGTGATTGGGTATACATACACAGATCTGGGGAGCACATCCATATGCCCTTTTTCATGCAGCTTTGAAGAATCAGACCATGACATTTATCCTGCCAGCTTCTGATTTTTATATGAATGTGTGAACTCTGAATGATCTGTAAAGTTGAATGACGATTTTGAATGTCATGTTTGCATCCAACTCTGGTTGCTGAGTTAAGCTTCCTCATGAAAATGAAAATGGCCAAACTCATGCAGAATCAACTGAGACTGAAGATTTGCATCATTCATATGCAACAGTCAACTTCAGATATATTTTTTCAGAGGAAAGTCAGAACCAAATGTGTAACTTGTATTGTAACTTGTCTGGATATGGAGGCTTCCAGTGCAAGCTGTCAGTTCAGTCTTGTATCTGTGGGAGAATTCTGCCTCTGGAAAATGAATTGATATTTCTAGTCATAACATGTTTAGCTAAATCTGTCCCAATAAGCTATTTTTGTAGGATATGTAGTCTGCTGATGCTAACTATAAGCCATGTTCTGTTCATTCAAATGATCATTTTGTTACATCACTCTTCTTTTGCCTGACTTTGGTCCTTTTGTTTGTACTTTATTGCTTCAATCTTTTCTGTAAGTACACAAGTTTTAAAATATGTATTTGCCATAGCAGGTAGCAGTGTTAGTATTCACAATATTTCTATCAAAATGTAATTTAAAAAGTGCAGCAGATAAAAGAGAATGAAGCGTGAAGAGCCTCATGCAGTAAGAAATGATGTAGTGAAATAAGAAGTAACAAGAAGTTGTCTTTTGCACTGTTGACAAGGTTAGAACAGGAAGTTTATTTCTAAAACCTGCAAGTCACTGATTGTGATAGTGGCTTAGTATCAAGAAAAGCACGATCAGGGCCAGAGGCAAATGTTTGCTGTTCTAAATGCTGTTTCAGCCAGGTCAGTTTATTCACCAGAAAAGGACCATGGGACCCACTATTTTTTGTGTTAACAAGATCTTTTTTCTGCATACTCCTTTTCCCCCTTCTAAATGTTGTTTAGAGACTGTCAGTTTCCTCTGTGCTACATAATTTTCTCTGATAATACTTCCTGTTGATAAAATGGATAAGTATCCTTTGTACAGTACACTCCAAAGCAGGAGAAATTCTTATCACCTCATAGCTATTTAATATCTTGATTTTACAGTCTTTCTTCTAGTTAGTATCTAGTCTTATTAGTGTACCAGTTTCTCCCAGGTGCCTTAGAAACCTATCTTAGATCAGAATGAATCAGCCTTTGGAGGTACTGGGCTACCTCCTCTGACTCTAGAGCTTAGACAAGAGTTGAAGATTTTAAGATTACTGGAACTAAGAATGATTCTCATTGAAAATAGTTTGCCTCCCACCATGTGTCTTAAATTAGACAGTCTAAAGTCACTTATAGCCCTAATCAAGTAATTTATCCTTTTTGAAAAAATCATTGGTTTATCTTTAAAAGATGAGGTTATGTTTGAATGAGAATCTTAAGTTAAAAGCATCTGCAGTGCTTTGGACCAAGTCAGATTGGGTGGCAAGCTTAGATACATAATACTTTTTTTATTGTGCATTTATTAATGAGAAATTAAAGAGTAGAGTTTGACCTTCTGGATAAGAGTGATCAGAATAATACAGATTTTAAGTTACTGATTTTCTAATGAAGTTTGAAACGACCTCAGATTTTTTGTTTTCATTTCATTTTTATTTTACTGTGGTCATTATCTCCTTACGGAATACAAAGTCTATTTGCACTTGTAATATGTGTTGGTTGTTGTTGTGTTTCAAGGACCAGAGTGTCTTTCAAGAGGTGCTCAAATCACCTGCCAATTCTATCTAGTTAATATCATTTAATAATTTTAGTAATACCAGGAGCTAATTTCCAGTCTCCATCTCTTATGCTTTTAATTTTCTGACAGATGAGTATGAACACATTAATGGTAGGACGGAAAATTCAGGGTAATCCTTAGCAATTGGAATACATACACCAGGCACTTAGTTAATGAGTATTTGGGATCTTGTATTATTGCCCTTAGAAGGAAAACTCAGATACTGGTTAATTTGGTTTGTTCTACTTTCATTTTCTTCATATTCATATGAACTGTACCAGTGTGGAGAAATAGTTGACTAGATATGGGTTTTCTTCATATGTGGATTCAAGGTCATCTCATTTTATACATTCTTATGAGGAACATAAATTAATTCTGCCCTTATCGAGGAATTTTCAATTCTGAAGTAGAATAGCCTTCTCAAAAATCAAAAATACTCAGGTACACTGCATCTTCATAAATCTCTGTAAGTCAGATTAGATGGGAAATCTCTCAGATTTTATTGCAGAAAACCTGGTATGTGTCTGTTGATTACATACTAAAGAAAGTGTTTCAGATCTTTCTGGGAAAGGGCTTAATTTAATTGTCAGTTACAAAGGAATGAAATCATTGTTTTTTCAATGACAGCATGTTCACTTTGGTCTACAGAAACTGCATGTAACAGTTCATTCAAGCTGACTCACAGCACTTAACAAAAGGTGTCATATAGAGGCACCTTGACTTGTCAGCAGTTAAGATTTTCTATGTGTAAATTTACAACTAGGGCATCTTAATCTGTCTGTATTAAGAATACATTCTTAAAAGAAAATTAAAGAGATTAGAGGTGAATTACCAACCCAGATACATTTAATCTGATGCTGCTTTCTAGTAGCAAAGATAAACACCAGGGATAAACATCAGTGGGAAGAGATATGTTCTAAGGAATCCAATTTTTAAAATACTAATTTGCAAGATTGCAAATTATATTGGCTGATGCTTTGAAAAGGAACAATCATTTCTTCATGGACTCAGGTGACATGACCACTTTTACCATTCCTTCAGTGACATTGCTTGTAGTAAAAGTTCAGATAGAGTAGGGTCCTTAAATATGACTATTGTTATAAGTTCTTGGTTATTCCTTTAAGTTCAACAGTGTCTTGTTTTATCATAGTGCCAACTGTGGATGTATTTCAGATCTCTACGAAGGAAAGATTTGGTCTGGGACATCAGCTGAAAAAGTAAGTCTCAAAAAGTGCTTTTCACTATCCTCTTTCACTTCCTAAGTAAATATTACATATGTTTTAGTTCGCAGTAGGATAAAATCTGCAGGTTGTCAGGTTCGCTGGATCAAAGTTTCTTGAACTTGTTATTCTTTAAATAAGATTTAGAAAATTTGCCTTTTTAAGCTTAGTTTTGACAGTTGTAGCACAGAACCTGATTTGTGCTTCCTGCCAGGGTTTTCTGTCACTTTATTATCATTTAGAAAGTAAGCTATATAAGTTTGAAAAGACTGTAGCTGAAAGTGTACGGTTTCATGTTTCTGCTTAGGTTGTAAAGTCTCTGTAGTAGGAGTCTTTTTGAGCATCATAAGTACCGTAAAGGGACAATGCTTTCATGGTGGCCTCTAGGATTTACCACAGTAATTAGACAACCCAGGTTTTGAAGGCAGGAAAGAAGAATGCAAGAGGAAAAAGTAGGATTTTCATGTGTTCATGGTATCATTGAATTTAATAAAATTTTGCTGGGTCATCTTTTCATATGTGCTTGTCTATATGTAATGAAATGACAGGAACATAGGCTTTAATGTCTGATCCTTAAAGCAGCAGGAATTTCTTCAAAGAAAAAAATCTTTTTCCTGTTCGGTGTTTATAGCAATTCAGTGCTTCATTTTCATATATTTACAAATGAAACAATGTTGTTGAAATCTTTCTGATTCATGACTTTGAAGAAAGAATTTAAAAGCTCCTTAGACAGGAAAACTCTCTTAAAACATTTTCGTGTAAACACTCTCAGATTTGTGCACATTTTCCCATTAGATATTTTTGAGTACATATCTGCATAAGTCACAGATAAGCATAAATCTGAATACTCAGTGACCCGGTGGCCTGTCATGGCTGTGGGCACCAGGATATTCATCTTTGAAGTCCACACCTGCTGCCATTATGCCTTTAGCACTCATAGACCCTGAATGCTAAATTAGAATCACCGAACAGTGTAGATTGTAAGGGACTGCTGGAGGTCATCTAGTGCAACCTCCCACTCCAAGCTATGCGAAATTCAAAATCAGATTAGTTCACTAAGGGGCTCAGGCAACAGTGTGAAAATCTTCAGCCTTTGTTGGGAGCATGTTGTACTTTACTACTGTTCTTGTGGATGCTTTTTCTTGGTAGTCTTTATGGTGTTTTGTTTTATTTTCTTAGCTTCTCTTGGTGCGACATTTGCTGTGCACCTCAAGGAAGTGTCTCGCTCTAGCTTCTCTGTAAGCCTCTCTGGGTAGTGTAATATTCAATATCCTGCCTTCATGTTTGTGCCTTAGGAAAATACACACTTGAGGAGTGTGGCTCCTGGATCTTGCTTCTGCAATCACTGGAAGGGCAGACACCTATAGTTCAACTAAATGTCTCTGAATTAGTTTATCTTTAGATCTCCTTGAGAGGCATACGTATATTAAGTCCTGGAGTGGTTGTTCACACAGATTTTATTCTCAGTGAGAGTTCCATGTGAATAAGTTGAAATGGGGGGAAAAGAAAGGATTTTGATGAACTAAATTGCCCATTCATCAGTCCACATATGTGACAGAGAAACTCTGCGTATAGAATGAGGATGTTGCATTATGTGGACTGCGCTGTTGACAGAGGAATACTAATATGTGTGTTTGACTTGCCTATAATAAGAAAGTCTTTTTTTTTTTCTTAATTTGCAGAATAATGCAGACATTTGTAACACAACAGTGGAAGAACAGCAAAGAGAAATCTAATTGTACGCACAATAAGAAGGTGTCTGACAAAAAGGTGAAATCCCCTCTGCACATCTTTTCTACATTGCGCAGGTAATAGCAAGAAAAATGAGCTTTTATCATCATAACCAGTTCAAAATCCACAGCATACTTCACAAGGTGAAATGTTGACTTTTCTCGACAGAGAAGTGCTCTATTTATATCTTACCCCATGGGCTTCCAGTCCTTGCCTTGCATGACTTCAAAAGTGAACTAGGTGCTACTGCAGTTTCTGTAGCTCTGTGAAGACAAAATGTATCGTATCCGTGCCCTGCTCTCTGAAACAGCCATGATTCATTTAAAACTGGAAATAATTGATTTTATTTTAGTTAATTTAGTTGTATTTATATTTTTACTAGCTGGGTAGCATTTGACTGTTACTTGCATAGGAAGAATATGTATATGTATTTTTGTGGCTGGTCAGCCGTTCTTTCCATAGCTGCGTGTACTTTTTTAATCTTTTGAAATTAGAGTAGTCATTAATCCAAGACCGAATTTAAGACCTCCTGAATGCCTACTCCTCTCCAGTATTTGAGTTAAATGAGTGCTCATCGCTTGTGAAATGCAGGCACAGAATTTCAAAAAACAAAGGTATTAAGGATGTAAGAAAACAGTTTATGAATAGTTCAGTGGAATTCATTGTGAGTTCTTCTAGCTACTCATATTCTTAAGTGTCTGTAAAATTAAGCTCTGATTTTATGTCTTTCAGGAATATGACTATTTGCTCTAGCATGTTTTTGTGCTTATAAGAAGGTCACAGATCACCTTTTTTGTGAATTTCTGTTGAGTGATTTTCTTCTGAACATTTATTCTTTTTTATGAATTTGGCAATTTTACATTCCATGAATTTAGAGAGAGAGGGAAGAGAGAGGGTACTAATTCATGTTTGAAGAATGGGGGAATATGAAAAGGAGGAATTTGAAAAGATTTGCCTTTTCAAAGATAGTTTACCTGTTCAACACATTGTGCTATGCACACTGAAACTTGGGGTTCGGTTTTGATCAGAGGAGACAAAAGCTTGCTGGGTCTTACTCATCTTGCTATGGCAGCTGCTGCTGCAGTTCCAAAGGTCACTTTTAGCCCAGATGTGGAGACTTTCTCTTCCTACTTAGAGGTCCATTCCTACCTCCTTTCTGCCCTAGGGTTGGGCCAGCTGCAACAGTGAGTCAGCAAGCTCCATATGCATTTTTCACTGCCACCATTTGATAACATTGTGAGGAAATCTGCTAGCCTCTGGTGAACCCCTTGGAGTTTCAGATCTTTTTCCTTTGATTCAAGACAAAAAAAAAAAGATTGGGTTGCTTATAAGCTACAGGAAAATGATTTAGCATTCTTACTTTGCAAGGACAGGTGAATGTGAACATTACAGAAATGTAACAGTACATGTGCATGCTGTTTTGTAAAAGCCTTTTTGTTCTTTAATTCTGTATTCGTAATATGGATCCCTCACATTCTTATTTCCAGTGCTGCAGAGCTAGAGTCTGTCTAAAGTGTGACAGAAGAGCATCAAGTGAGCTTCCGCAAAGCATTCACATTACTGTGAGGTTATAAAATAAAGAAAAAGTTAATTCTGGCTGATTTACCACCTGCAAGTTTCATTGCTCATTATGTCTGCCACAGGATCTGCATATAGAATTTGTGATGTTATGTCCAAAATACAGTAATTTTAATGGAATCATGCCATTATTACCAATTAGAAAAGATACATTTTGATAAAAAATGTGTTATAGGCTTTTATGGTTTTAATTTCAAAAGTAATTTCCTGAATGAAGGATTTGCTTAAAGATGTAGGAACTGTATCAAACACTGTAAGGATATAGCTTTAACTTCTACTTAAATAGCTACTAGAGTGTTTATGTATACATAGGCATAGGAGTAAGTCATCTATTTGGTATTGGGAAATCAGTTCTGCAGACATTTGCTTTTTTGGGGGGGGAGGTAGGGCTCTGTTTATCACTGGTTAAATACATAAAAACAGGTAGCACTTAAAAACTAGTGTGTATTTCTGAACTTACTTGCTTTGCACAGTTTTGTTTATCCTCCAACTATGTCTTCCCCTTCTGTGTTTTTAAGGTCGCCAAGTTATCCTCCACCTGGCTGTGGTAAAAATAAATCAAAACTAAAGTCAGAACAAGATGGCATCTCCAAAACTCACAAGCTACTGAGAAGGACTTGCTCCAGCACAGTTAAGGCAGAGGATGTGTGTGCCACAAAATCCCACAGAACCTTTGGCCGCTCATTGTCTAGTGACCCCAGAGCTGAACAGACAATGGCTATTAAATCGCACAAACTCTTGAACCGTTCTTGCTCTGCAGCTGTCAAGCAGGAGGAGTGCATTGCTTTAAAGCCCCATAAGTTATTAAGTAGGTCGTGTTCTGGGGATCCTCGATGTGAGCACAACAGCACCTTGAAGCCCCACAAACTTTTAAGCAGGTCTTACTCTAGTAATCTTAGAATGGAGGAATTGGATGGATTGAAGAATCACAAACTACTCAGCAAGACCTACTCCAATGCCCCTAAATCATCCAAAATGGAGCCTTTCAAGGAGTCCAACATAGCAGAGGGCAGGCGGCTCTCTCTTACCTCAGGGCTTATTGGTATCTTAACACCATCTTCATCATCACCTTCTCAAGCTGCTGTGCGTAGTAATTTTTTAAATTCTGCTCATTCTCCTCTCAGTATTTTCCAAACATCTTGTTATGCCTATTATGCAAAAGTATTAATATTCGGGGGATATGTTAGCAGGTACTTAAATGAAGAACAACAAAGTCAGCTTTTTGAGGTGGATTTAAACAGCTATGCATACACATATTAACATCATAAAAACGGAATCTGTCTAGGTGAAGACAGAGACTTCACATTTCATCTTGAATACAGCTCAGTGTACAGATGCTCACCACAGGAGATGTTCAGTCGTGCACTTCTTTGCTTACCTGCTTTCTTACTGCAGGAGGAGGATGCAGTGTGAGCTGCTGTGCAGGAAAATTGTCTTGGTCATACAGGTCCTTTCTAATTTCCCTGTTTGCTTCATGGGGAAAGCCATCCACTGGCTCGTTCAGGTGCCAAGCCTACTCTCCTTCTGTTTTTTTCATCTCTGATTAACATCATAATGAAATAAATGCAGTCATGGTTCAGCTCACCTTTTGCACATTTGATCTTTGCAAAATGTTTAACCTTCAAACACGCTGACAACTGGAAGTCAGGAATTCGACTCACAATGCCCATCTTTCTTTCTTCAGTGAAATGAATGACTGAGAAAAGAAAGAGTAACACATATTCTTAATTTAGGAGATAAAGCTTAAACTTAATTATTCTGCTTCCGCTCTTAAAACATGTCCTTCATACTTCGGAAAAAAAGCAGGTCTGTGCTCTTTCAGGGAACTGGTCTGTTTAAATTTGAGGAGGATTACTTAGGAGACAGTCCTCTCCACTGCCTTAGCTCAGTGGCACCTTGATATTCTCAGCCTGCAAAAATGGTGATCCTGTCTTGAAATGCCATACATATATTCAAATATGTGCAGGCTGAACAGTGAAATTGCAATGAGTGTGTTATGTATCTTGTGATAAATCAGTTTAATAAGCTGTGAGCTATACTCATCAAATCTAAAAGCAGTAATGTGCTATCATTAAATCATTTCTCTACATGCCATGCTGTTGATTCCTGCAGTGTGCACAACAAAATTAATCTAAGGTCATCCAACAGACTTTTTGCCTGTTGCAGTTTAGATACTATTTTTTTTTTCTGAATCAGCAGAGGCAGTCTGTACTTAGCAGACTTTTCTCTCCTTAATTAATAGGAAAAGTCCCATTGATTTTGATGATATAATGAAGAACTGACTAAGTGATTTCATTACTGATGTTATTGGCTGATCTGGAAAAAATACAAACCTTGTTTGACAGTCTATAAAAACTAACAATAATTTTATTACTATAATGCATTTACTTTGAGGAAAAAAATCAGCATATACATGGTCAAGTGTCATTTCCCTGTTGTCAGCAAAAGGGCACAAGGAGTCCTTTTCACATCTTACATACAGGCAACAGATACATGAGTAATGTGGTCACCTGACTCCAAGTTAGTGATGAATTAGGACCCTAACTTCTTTTCAGTTCTCGCCTAAGATATTTAAATGTTGTATACGGATACAATTGATGAGATTATTTCCCCAGAGAAGAAAGTGAAAAGTTTGCCAAATCAGCAGTTAGAGAATTAAAACAAATAAGCCTATTTAAAAACAGCAGCAACAAAACAAAAGAACACCAAGAAAAGCCAATCTGACTTTAACTCAAAACAAGATGTCAACATAAAGGGAGTGTACCTTACTGGCTTACACAGCAGAAGTTACACTGTTGGGCATTGAAAGAAAAAGGCAGAAGGAACCCGAGTGGGATCTGAGCACCTGTTAGCATAGTGTTCACCGAGGTGAGATCCTTGAAAATATAAAAGAAAAAGATTTTATACACTTCTGTGAATTACATTAGTCATTCAAGCCTACGTATATGGTCCTCTTTTAGACAGACAATACACAGTAAAAATGTAAAGAAAGTTACCAAACGTCAGTTCATTAGAATGGAGTGAAGGTGTGAGTGTTTCCATGTGGGATTAAATTTTTGGGGATGCTGAGGTAGAAAACCTCACCAGATTTGAGAAAGGATAAAAAGTCATCATACGTTTAGTGAACAAGGGAAAGGATTGTTTATTTGTAATGGCTAATGCAAATTAGACATCTTCTTAGATACAAATCTTAATAATTTAATTAACATGTTTGTATACAAAAAGTACAAATATTTTATAATTTCCTTATCATTGGTTTACCAACACTGAAGTTGCCTAAACTTTTTTTCTTGCAGCAAAACTATGGTGCAAAATGCATTCCGGTACGAGACCGTGGCTTTCTTGTGCAGGTAGGATGTCATGTCTTACCCATGCATGAGCTGACTGTTAATTTTTTTTTAAGCAGATGCTGTTATTCTCATTTTTGTTGTTCTCAGACTATTGAATTTGCTGAGCAGCGAATACCAGTATTGAATGAATACTGTGTAGTTTGTGATGAACCCCATGTGTTCCAGAATGGCCCTATGCTGAGGGTAAGTTGTACACTTGCTGGGATAAACAATGCATTTTATAAAGCCTTAAGTAGCAGTGGACCATACAAAGCTGTTAAAAACTACTGAATTATTTAAGATCTGTTTCATCCTAATATTCATTCAAGATGCAGAAATATAATGCATGTTAACTAGATTTTACTGAAATTTTGAAAAAGCACATTGCAAGGGGGATGGAAAGCAGGGTTGTGTATAACTACAGAAATTTAAAAGAGGGATGTATTTCACTGAGTACTGTTATGCTATAGGGTCGTAACCACATAAGCTGTAGGAAGTGAGCTGGACTCTTTCCACGGTTCCCTGGCACCCTTCTAAAATCTCAGGGTCACCTCAGTCCTTGAGCCATGAGAGTATCCAGATACTCTGGTGATAATGCTATGAAGTCTTGAAGTGCTTCTGGCCCTCTTTTGCTCATTCACTGTAATGTGATAAAAAAGCCATGAGGAGATGTTCTGTGAAGCGACTGATGTATCAGTGACCTAGCCAGGGTAATGTGGTGGTTCAGCCTGCCTAAGCTCTGTCCAGTTATACAGCTGTTCTTCGGTCCTGTCTGACTGAGAACCAGGAATTTTACAAGCTAAACGGTGCACCCTCTCATGCCATTGGGGAATTCACAAATTAGAAAAGAGTAAGATTAGTCCTGAAAGACACAATTTGCCTGGTACTAGATTCGTGCAGCTTTGTAAAAGAGTGTATAGGAGAATGATCATGGAATCATGGAACGGCATAGGTTGGAAGGGAACTCAAGGATCATCAAGTTCCAACCCCCTGATACAAGCAGGGCTGCCAGCCGCTAGATCAAGTGCTAGATCAGATTGCCCAGGGTGCCATCCAACCTGGCCCTAAACACCTCCAGGGATGGGGCATCCACATCCTTCCTTGTTCAGCTTGTTCCATCACCTCATCACCCACTCTGCAAAGAACTTCTTCTGACATCTGATCGAAATCTCCCCTCCTTTAGTTTAAAACCATTCCCCCTTGTTCTATCACTATCTATCCGTGTTTAAAAAAAAAAAAAAAAAAAAAAAAAAAA
>PPHD01003143.1:0-32664 GCA_002909625.1 Bambusicola thoracicus
GCCTCTCGCTTTCCTCCCGCCGGCGCCTCCTGCCCCGGCCGCCCCCCGCCCCGCGGTACCGCTACCCCGCGGAGCGCCGCGCTACCGAGCGGAAGCAGGAAGTAGGAAGCAGGAAGCAGGAAACAGGAAGGAGGCCGACGCCCCGCCCCACGCTGCGGCTGCCCGGAGCGGCGCTGCCGGCGGCTCCGCCCGGCGCCACGAGTCCCCGCCCCGCTCCGCCGGCGGACGCAGTGACGCGTGCGCACACAGCCGCGTGTGTGGGAGCTGTGCCCGTGGGCGGCGCTGCGCGGGGCGGGGATCGCGCCACCGCTGGCCTGTGTGGATCGGCTCTCTGGTGTGGGCCCGTGATTGATGCGGGGTTGGACAAGGTTAGCACAGTGGAACTGCCTACATTTATCGGAGCAGAGGAGTTGTGTTTACCGTCGTTATCCTTCCAGTACGTACAAGGAGCTTGTGAACAGGAGTGGAATCAGCTTTTTGCATGGGCTGATGGTGATAGGACAAGGGGAAATGGCTTTAAATGAAAAGAGAGGAGGTTTAGGTTAGCTGTGAGGAAGAAACTCGTTGCTCAGAGGGCAGTGAGGGGCTGGCACAGCTGCCCAGAGAAGCTGTGGGTGCCCATCCCCGGAGGTGCTCAAGGCCAGGCTGGTTGTGCCCTGGGCAGCCTGAGCCGTGGGATCAGCCCTGCCTGCTGCACTGGCATCTCTTCCAACACGAAGCATTCTGTGATCTCAGGGTTCTATGGTTACCGATGCTTTTGTATACTGTGCATCCAAGTTAAAAGTAGAAGGGCTTCAGTGCAGCCTATTTCTGGCAGATCTCTACTTCCAGTCTTCCCCGTTATGTTCCTCCATCATTCCCATCTATCTGTCTCTATATCTTTGCTAAGCTTTATCGATACTACTTTATTGATTAAGTTCTTTACAGAGAGAATGATGAGGTGCTGGAACAGGCTGCCCAGAGAGGCTGTCCATGCCCCGTCCCTGGAGGTGTTCAAGGCCAGGTTGGATGGGGCCCTGGGCAGCCTGGTCCAGTATTAAATGCGAAGGTTGGCCCTGCCTGTGGACACGGGATTGGAGCTTCATGATTCTTGAGGTCCCTTCCAACCCAGGCCATTCTGTGATTCAGTGATTGATTGAAAGAGGGTAGCAGTGATTCACTGTGTCAAGGAAGAAACAAAAAGAAAAGTTTTTTTTAATGTACTTTCCTGAGGAAACAGACTTTATAACACGACCTTTTCTGCATGCCCTGCTCCCCCCAGCAACTGCTGCAGCTGCTGGCCACTCACATCAGCAGAGTAGTAGAGATATTGCAGGTATTATTAATTGAAAAATCCATGAAAAAGAAAGGGCTGCATCCGGGCCAGGCTCTGCTGAGCACCACCTATCTCCATGGCTCCTTCTGAGCTGTGAGTGTGCTCCTCGCAGCCCAGCAGGGACCAGAATTCCCAGAGCTCTTACAGCACAGCAGCACGACTGCCAGCACACCACTGGAATGCTTTACGAGACCTGATTAAGTGTGTGTTTATGTTCACTGTAATTTTGGCAGCTAATTGCTTGCTTTGTAAATCTGCGCTTTCTTTAACACCTCTTCTAGGATACCTTTAAGTGACCATTTCTGTTAATTTCTGTCTGTGTGCTAATTAAGCCAAGCACTTTTTAATCCTGTAGCTCAGTCATAAGTGAGAAAACTGGAGAACTTTGGAAGGAGCAGGAAAGGATGGTGTAAGATCACGTCATTTAAAGCGTGCTTTGCCAGTCATGGTTTGGTGGTTTGCACCGAAGGATCCAGTGTTTCCCTTGGGGTCATTCCTGATATCCGGGGCAGGGAGGAACCTCATTTAGGAGGGAATTAAATGCGTTGGTGACTACACAACCTCAGTGCCAGCAGCTGCAGACGTAGCATCAAAATGTCCTACAGTAAGGATGTGTGAACCATCAACTTTGCAAAAATTAAACCACTTGTTAATTGTTAAAGTTTTTATGCATATCTGTACAGCATTGAAGTTTGTTTGAATGCAGTTTCATGGCAGCGTGGTGGAGTGGATGAGCTTCGCTGTCCTTTGTCACACTTTCAAAGGGGAAATGGGTGGAGGAATTGGGATGCCCCAAATCCTAAAACAGTAAAGTTAGATACAATGCAGAGAAATGTGCTCAGAATGTAATACTGGCATGGGAAATGGGAGAGTTACTTGCATGAAAGCAAAGCATTTCCCATGCCAGCAGCCACTGAAGAGGCTGTGTGTGCCGAGCGTGCGTGGTGAAGACAAGCGTTGAGTAAAAGTATTTGTTTCACTGGATGTGTTGACATGCGTCAGTGATCCAGAATGCTTCTATATAAGGAAGCTGCTAAGTGTTTCACACAGCGTAGCTTCTAACTATCCTTTTATCACCGGTAGATTCGGAGGTCACAGTGGCTCCTGGAAGCTGTTTTTTTCTTTCCCCTACATGCAATCTCCGATAACCTTGATGTGCACTTAGTAATTTCCTGGACGTGCTGAATCCCTCTTGCTGGATGTTCTTGTTACTGCAAGAGCCAGGTGGAAATCTGTGCCATGACACAGTGGTGCTTTTAGAAGTGTTTTGAAAATTAAACCTACTGCATTTTTTTCCCTCATCTTGTAAAATCTCAGAGCTGTGAAAGCTTTATTGGCACTCTTTTTTTTGACCATGCATGGTACATCCGCAGTCTGAGCCAGCCAATTGCAGCCTGGTTTGCATAGCTTTACTTGAGACAACAAAGATCCTTTGTGTCACTGGGGAGTAAGGATTCTTTCTCTGCTACAAATCAGCACTTAAAAACATTGGGGTTTCATGTTTAAGTGGATCTGCAGTACATCTTAATTCTGTAAACTGCACGAGCAGCACCCTGTGTTTGTAGTTTGGTTGCCATTCAACACAGCAAGGCCGGAGTGTCCAGGGTCAAAACCGTGAGTGTCTTTTGCTGTGCTTAATTCTCCTCCAGTCATCCTTATGACTGTTCTGGTAACACATGCTTCCAAGGATGAGAAATGTGTAGGGCAGCGCATGGCATATGGGCTAAGCAGTGTGTGCACACTTCATAAAAAAAGTGCTGGAGCGCATCTGTATCTACATGGAGAGATATGAAGTAATACAAGCATGAAAAGAAGGAGAAATTATGTAACACTAAATTAAAGATTGATCAAGTGCTTCTGTGCTCTTGGAGGCCTCGTTTTTTGTAATAGCTTTATTTTTATAATCCTTACAATGGATTCTGTAATTGAAAATCCAAAGGGCTTCAAGCCTTACTCCAACCTTTATTTGTTCCTATTTCAGTTCTTCTTATAGTTAAAGGAAAAAAAGAACAAGAGGAAAAAAAATGAAAGGGGAGGGAAGGCGAGGGGAGGGGAGGGAAGGGAAGGGAATAATCAAACTGAAGTTATACAAACAAGATGGGTTTTCTGGGTGACACCTTTTGTTATGGCCAGGACTGACTCTGTAGGTCAATGGATGGTGGGGTGGGATTCCTTGGGTTATTTTCAGCGAGGCAGTCCGCACCACTGCAGCTCGTTCTGCGGTGGTCCACAGGGTCGAGGAAAAGCCGGGGCTGGGGAAGAGCCGTCCAGGGCCGTCTGCAGCTGACATTGCCGGTGCGAGCCGGCGGCGCGGCGGGACAGGGCCGGGAGCAGCGGCGTCACATCGCGTAGTACGAAGGCAGCCTGTGGGGGGCGCGAGCGACACAGTCAGGCACTGCGGGTGCTGCGCGACCGCAGCACGGGAGTAGCGGCGGCCCGCGACCGGAGGGTGCGAGGCGGACCGTTTCTCGTCTGGGAGCACCAGGAGGCCGCGCTCTATTTGAAACTAACAACGACGCCGCTGCCGCAACAGCCGGGCCGAGGCAGAAACCCAGCCTGGGGGTCACAGCCTGACCAGCTGACGTGCACCCGGGACAGGGTGCCCGCCTGCAGAGTGCCGGGCCTTTGGTTGTGGGGTGATCTGGAGTCTGGAAAGTCCCCCACATGTCTGAGGGAAGAGGGGGGTGTCACAAGTGCAGATGTGCCCTGCTGGCCCATCTTTTTGAGCAGGTCGCCAGGTTGCATGAGGACATTTCTGGGCTGAGATGTATACAGCAGAGAGAGAGAGATCGATGCATGGTACTGAACACTGACACGATGAGACCAACGGCAGCTGAGCTGCAAGAACCAGTGTTTGTGGTATCAAAGGCTCCGAGAGAGAGATAGACGGGTTGTTGACAATCATATTCCTGCTGCAGACAGCACTGGGAAGAAGGCACTTCAAACTGTAGTGACTGACAACAGTACAGCTCCAGTTCAGTCCCTGCCCTCCAGCTCCACCAATAAAAAATGGTATGAAGCTCTTACAGCTGTAGATGCCCCTGATACCCCTGACCAACATCTGCAGGAACAAACAGTTCCAACAGCCTTCAGTGAATATTGTAAAAAGAAGCGAGTGCTTGTAGTGAGCGACTTCCCATTAAAAGGCACTGAGGGTCCCCTCTGCCAACCCGGGAAGAAGTCTTGAGAGATTTACTACTTCCTAGATCTGGGGCATTGCCAAGGGAGTTCCGTAGCTTGTAAAGAGGAGGGACTGCAATCCACTGTCACTCTTTCATGTGAGTGTGAATGCACTGGAAGCAGGAGCATGGGCAGAGTCAAAGCAAATTAAAAAAGCCCTGAGAGTTCAAGTGAAGTACACTGGTTTCCAAGTTATTTCCTCTTAAATTTTGCCAGTTGGATGAATGAGGGCAACCGGAAACAGACATGTAATGCACATCAACTCCTGGCTGTGTGGCTGGTGCTGGCAAGAGTATTCTGGTTTTTGTGACAATGGGACTTCCTATGAAAATTATAACCTGTTAGGGAGGAATGGGATCCACCCGATCTTTGGCAGCAGGCTGGTCAACCTAGTGAGGTGGGCTTTACACTGAAGGACTTGGGGGTGAGGTCCAAAATGGTAATGCTCACACCATCACAGTTGACTGGGGGATGAGCCAGGCCAACCAGAGCAGTGATAAATGTTCCCTAACTGCCTCCTGTGGTATGAGCCAGAGGTTGTGTGTAACTATGGGAAATCCTCTTGCATCCCTCTAGAGATACCTGCATCCTCTGCTCCCTTTTCTTCTTTGAAGTGCTTGTATACCAACGCATGCACCATGGGGAATAAACAGGATCTGTGTGCAGTCACAAGACCATGATCTCACTGCAACTGTGGAGACTTGATGGGATAGCTTGCATAACTGAAATGCTGTCATGGATGGCTATGTACTTTTTAGGAAAGATAGGCCAGCAATGCAAGTTGCTCTTTATATGAAAGAGCAACTGGAGTGCACTGAGCTCTGTCTAGGAATGAATGACAAAAGAGTGGAGAGCTTTTGGATGAGAATTAAGGGGCAAACCAATATGGGTGGAATTGTCATGGGTGTTTATTACAGGCCACCTGATCAGGAGAAAGAAGTTGATGAGACCTTCTACAGATAGCTGGAAGTAGCCTCATGGTCACAGGCACTGCTTCTCGTGGGGGTCTTCAACTACCCTGATATCTGCTGGAAAAGCAACACATCCAAGCACACACAGTCCAGAAGGCTCCTGCAGTGCACTGAACATGACTTTCTATGCAAGTGGTGGAGAAAACAATGAGGAAAGTTGTGCTGCTGGACCTTGTTTGTAAGAACTGGTTGGGAATGTGAAGCCTGCAGGTAGCCTTGAATGCAGCAACCATGAGACAGTGGAGTTCAGGATCTTAAAGGAAAGAAATTAGGCACTAAGTAGAATTGAACCCTAGACTTTAGTAGAGCCAACTTTTACCTCTCTGAGGACAAACCTGGAGGTATCCCATGGATAGAGCACTGGAAGATAAGGGGGCCCAAGACAGTTGGTTGATTATTCAAGCACCACTTCTTCCAAGCTCAAGATCGGTGCATCCATAAGAGTAAGAATCAGTCAGAGGTGGCAGGAGACCTACGAGAATGAACAAGGAGTTCATGGAAAAAATAAAATAGAAGAAGAAAGTCTAAAAAATATGGAAAAGAGGTCTGGCAACATGGGAGAAATATAAGAACACTGTCAGGGCATGCAGGTACGTGACAAGAAAGGCTAAGGCCCACTTGGAATTAGATCTGTTTAGGGAGGTTGAGGACAACAAGAAAGCCTATCAATAGCAAAAGGAAGACTAGGGAAAATGTGGGCCTACTGCTGAGTGAGGTGAGTGCCCTGGTAATGGAGGATGCTGAAAAGGAAAAAAATTACTGAATGCATTCTTTGCTTTAGTCTTTACTGCTAAGACTGCTCCTTGACCCTATTGATAAGACCCTGGAGATAAGAGAGGGAGCCCAAGAAAGACTTACTCTTGGTCAAAGAGGATCTGATCAGAGGTCAACTAGGCAAACTCAATGCACACATATCCATGGGTCTCAACAGGATGCGTTCAAGAGTACTACGGGAGCTGGCATAAGTGATTGTCAAACTATGTGATTCTAAATGATTGTCAAACTGCTCTCTATCATCTTTGAAAGGTCATGGAGAACAAGAGAGGTGCCTGAAGACCAGAAGAAAGCCAGTGTCTCTCCAGTCTTCAAAAATGGCAAGAAGGAGGATCTGGGAAATGAAAGGCCAGTCAGCCTCACCTCTGTCCTGGGAAGATGATGGAGTAATTTGTTCTGGATGTCATATTCAAGCAATTGGAAGGTTACCAGGACTAGTGAACCAAGGGAAAATCATGCTTGGCCAATCTGGTAGCCTTCTATGATGTCATCACTGGCTGGGTAGATGAGGGAAGAGCACTGTATGTGGTGTACCTTGACTTCAGTATGGCTTTTGTCACTCTCTCCCATAACATCCTCATAGGTAAGCTTAGGTAGTATGGGGTAGATGAGTGGACAGTGAGATAAGTTGAGAAATGACTGACTGGCAGTGCTCAGATGGCTGTGATCAGTGGCATGGAGTCTAGTTGTAGGCCTGTAGCTAGCAGAGCTCCCTGGAGTACTAGGTCTGGTCTTGTTCGGTCTTGTTCAACGTCTTCATCAGTGACCTAGATGAAGGGATAGAATGCACCTCCAGCAAGTTTGCTGATTAATACAGAGCTGGAAAGAGTGGCTGACACACCAGAAGGCTGTGCTGCCATTCAGTAGGACCTAGACAGTCTGGAGAGTAGAGTGGAGAGAAATATTATGAAGTTCAACAAGAGCAAGTGTAGTGTCCTACACCAGATGAAGAATAATGGCCTACATCAATACAAGTTAGGGGCTGACGTGCTGGAAAGAAACTCTGCAGAGAAGGACCTGGGTATCCAGGTTGGCCATGAGCCAGCAGTGTGCCTGGTGGCCAAGAAGGCCACTGGGATCCTGGGGTGATAGAGTGTGGCTATCAGGTCGAGGGAGATGATCCTCCCCCTCTACTCTGACCTGGTGAGGCCACTTCTGGAGCACTGTGTCCAGTTCTGGGGTCCGCAGTTCAAGAAAGGTGAGGATCTCCTAGTAAAGTCCAACAGAGGGCCAGAAAGATGAGGAAGGGCTGAACATCTCTCCTATAAGAAAAGGATGAAAGAATTGTAACTGTTCAGCCTGGAGAAGACTGAGGGGAGATCTTATCAATGCTTATAGATACCTAAAGGACAGGAGTCAGATGGATGGGACTAGGCTCTTTTCAGTGGTGCCCAGTGCCAGGACAAAGGAGTACAAGCTGGAACATAGGAAGTTCCATGTGAACGTATGGAGGAACATCTTCACTTTGAGAGTGACAGAGCACTGGGAGGAGCTGCCCAGAGAGGTAGTGGAGTCTCCTTCTCTTGGGATATTCAAAACTCATCTAGACATCTGCAGCCTGCTGCAGGGAACCTGCTTTTGTGTAGGGTTAGTCTGGATGATCTCCAGAGGTATTTTGCTGCCCCTACAGTTCTGTGATTCTGAGATTCTGTGATTGTGTTTCCTTTCACGTACTGTAGAGGGCACTGAGGGTCGGGCATAACGTTCCTAATATAAGCACCTCAGTTAAATGCCGAAGTGCAAGGAATACAGACTAAACAGCATGCCTTCCAGAGAATCAAATCCGTGTCCTTATGTTTAAATTGGTGTTAGCATTTATCCACATTCTTAAATTATTTTGAAGCTTTTGAAGAAAAGAAACAATTCCACTATAACTTTCACTTTCACTTTTAGTGTTCGAATTCAGATTTTCCCTGTTTTTGTGGAAGCTAGAATTTAATATTCAGTTATGCATCTTCTAAAACCATATGAAAGTAATGGATCTAAACACAGTTTCTTCGAATTCATGGAGCATGGGTGTGATTCTAAACGTTTTCCTTATATTCGTGGCATTAACCTCTTTTCTATTACAAAAGCTTTCTATAAATGGGTGTTTCTGGTAGAAAAGAAATTGTCACTCCAGAATGCCCTTTTTGTGGCTTCCATGGTAGAGAAGAGGAAACTGACTGACCCATAAGTCTTAAATGAAGTTCTTTTTGGAGCTTAATGGATGTACATACTAAGGTAAGAAATTTAGCATACTCTTTATGTACTAAGAAGAACTGGAGAACCAGAGCCATACTTCCACCTCCTCTATCAGATCTCATAAAAAAAGTTGTGCATAGTTACTATTTTTATGGCTACATTCTAACAGCAGTATAAAGTAACGGTACTGCTTCAGTGAGTGCTGCAACTGCTTCTCTAAGTGTCACACTGTTCCTTGTTGGAACTGAGGCAACCTCCAAGGACAGTGACTGCAAGAACCTCTCTTCTGGAGTCATTGTGCTCTGCATGTGGTATAAAAATGAGGTGCTGACACTTAACAATAGTAATAATTGTACTCTGCAATACTTAATTGCTCTGAAGCGGTCATCACATAGCCCAGGAATTTCTCACAGCTGTTGCAGTGTCCTTGCTAAATTCTGGTTCGAGTGAACCACATTTTCCTAGATAAAATTTCCCTTTCACAGCCCCAATGATTTCGATTTCCTTTTTACCAGGATTCTGTCTGATCCATTTCATGTCATTATAGGATATACATTAATGAGTCCAAATTGCTTTCTTATCAAATAATCTATGTCCTACTTCCTCTTTGGGAAACTAGACCTATAAACTATATGTTTATATGTATTTTCCCCAGTGCTACCTGGCTTCCGTTTTCTATCTGAAAAATCACATTTTTTGTGTTTGTTTAGCAACACTTCATAAAACACTGAGAGCTCTCTGTTTATTAATGATGCTGTATGAATCTTCAGTACCAATAATAAGTGCCCATTTCTGTATTAAGTTACAGGAGTAGTATATGTATGAGCCATTGGTACCTGAAAGGCAGCCAGCAGTGTTGGCTGCCTTCTGCTCTGTCTCATATGGAAAGAGGTGACTGTCAGTAGAAGTGATACCTTAATGGAATGCATAGTTCTACAGACTCACAGAATCATACAGCTGTAACGTCTTATTACCGAGCCTTTCCAAATCATGACATTTTTGAAACAGAAAGGCTGGTCTGAGCTTTTGAAATGCTGTATGATAGGTCTTTGATGGCATTTGCCTTAAAAAATAACTGAGATGTTACCAGGTAATTATTCTAACTTTCTTTTTTGTCACAAGTAGCTCCAAAAAGAAGCCAGCTTGGGTTGGAAGTGACGGCTGCCCAGAGCCCCATGCAGCCTGGCCTTGACCACCTCCAGGGATGGGGTATCCACAGGTTCTCTGGGCATCCTGTGCCAGCACCTCTCCACAATCTGAGTTAAGAATTTCTTCCTAATGTCTAACATAAATCTTTCTCCTTTTAGGATAAAACCACTCCCCCTTGTCCTATCACGATCAGATCATGTAAAAAAGGGTCTCCCTTTCTTTTCTCAAATTATAGGAAACTGTTCTTAGAAATGGCCTTGCAACTGTGCTACCTCACTTACTTAGATCTTCCTTTATCATAACAGCACTGGTCAGTTTTGTGAAACATATAAATGTGTGTTCTTGAAATCAAGTTGTTAATGACATGCATGTAAATCTGGATAACTCAGCATCAGTTAGTAATGACAACACCTACAACTGTATAAACTATGTTATCACCAGATACAGTAAGTAAGCATCTGATTTGTTTGAGGAGCAGCTTGGTAGACCAGCCAGCATAGCTCAGACACTTGAGCTCACATAAATGAAAACTGCTGTGAGGATGTTTCATCCCTACAGGAAAATTCTTGTGGGATTTTCCTTAATAGTTTCTTCATTCTGAGACATACAGCAACAGTGGATTCAATCTCACTCTGACTCTCTCTAAGTAGCTGAAAGCCTTTGTAGAAGGCATAGTGGAAACGGGATGATGGCTGAACTTGACGTTAGAGGTCAATATATTGATATATTTTTAAAGGTGGGAATGTTCCTTCCTGTATGCACACTTTTTTAAGAGTTCTACCCACAGAATTAGCTCAGAAATTCATTTTTTACCCTCTGAAGGTTCATAAGCCTGCTTGGCAGGAAGGAGGCTACTTAGCAAGGGAAGCTGAGCCAGAAGCCAAGAGTCACACCGAGGGAAGCAAGATCACAATCTTGCCAGCAAAGATTCAGAGCCACAACACCTGAGAAAGAAGAGTGGAGTAGGCTTGGTAATAGTACTGAGGTGCAACCAACAGTTCAGATCACCAAGCAAGCTTACAGTAATGAGATAGACTGAAGGTCAGTCAGAATTCAAGTAAGCAGGTCAAGACCAGTCAGAATCAGGAAGGTAGAAGACCACTTGTTGTCATTCTTGTATCAGAGTTCAGAGCAACAGCCTGAGCAGCTCTGTGTGACAGTAAACAGGAGCCCACTTACCACAGCTTTGTCATGTATTGCTCTTTCTACATGGCTGTCTGATTTGGGGCCACACAGATGCATGAAGCCAATGTTGAGCTTGAGCCATAGGCAGACAGATCCCTGGAGAAAAGGTGTACCTGGAGTCCTAAGAAAGCATGATAAACTAACAGCATGCCTATTTAATCTGAGTTGAATTTGCTATAATTTCTAGAATAGAAATTAAGATACACATCTGTAATGTTGTGCATGGTCAGATAGGCTGTTCTGCCCTTAACAAGAGTCTCCAGTCTCACCTGTCAAAGCTGTAGTGTTAGGGGCCACTCTCCAACTGTACCTGTCTTTATACACTGTTCAAAATATTTGGTTTAAAAACATCTACTAGAACATTTTAAGATAAGCTCTATTGAAAGCGTGCTTATCTGGATTATGGAGCAACTACATATGGACTAATACTGGTAGATTTTTAGGGGAAGAAACTTCTTGATTCAGATTGACTGTGGCTAGATCAACATGTCTAAAATGATGCTATGTACTTCATTCTCTAAAGCCCCTGGTTTTGGAAATTAAGACTGGAAGGTGTTTTTTGATTGGAATGATCTTGTTACAAGCTATTGTAAGGAACTGCATCACTCCATTTCACGAACTGACCAAATTCAATCTCTAAGCTATTTTTCCTGTTGGAGGGTTTGTGCAGAATTTCTGTATTCTGAGCCAAATGTATCCATGGTAAGCTTGTAAACATTTTTTCTTACACCACCATTGTCCTCTATTTTCCTAAAATCACAGAACAGTTCAGGTCAGAATGAACCTCCAGATATCACATAGTCAGCCTTGAGCAAGGCTGTCCTTAAGTAGGGCACTGAAGGTTACATTCATGTGGGTTTTGGCTATCTCTAAGAATGGAGACTCCACAACCTCGCTTGTTCCAGTGTTCCCCCCGCCCTCCCCCCCAGTAAATAAGTTTTTTTTCCTATATTAAAACAGAATTTCCTGATTTTCAATTAATGCTCATTACCACTGGACTTTTCTTTGTGCACCCCTGGGAAGAGTCTTGTTCTGTCTTCTTTGATGCCCATTTCATCCTCCTTCAGACATTTATACTTACTGATAAGATCCCTGAGTGCCTTCTGCTCTCCAGCCTAAACAGTTCCAGTTTCTGGAATGAAATGTTTCAGTCTCTTCACTGTCTTTGTTGCCCTTCATTGATCTGTCTCCAGTATGTCAACTGTGTGCTTAGAGTCAGTTGAGACTTGTCCTGAGGAACCCAAAACTGGAAACAGCTCTTCAGATGTGTTTTCACTAGGGCTGAGTAAAGGGGCAAGATCACCTCTCTTGACCTGCTTAGTTATACTTTCCCCAGTACAAATCAGGATGCTGCCACATACCTTTGCTGCAAGGACACGTTGCTTGCTCTTGGTCATGCTGGTGTTCACCATGGGCCTCTGGTCTTTCACTGCAAAACTGCTTTTGAGCCAGTCTGCCCTCAATATGTGCATGTGATTAATACTCCTCAGGAGCAGGACTTTGCATTTCTTTTTATGGAATGTCATGAAATTCCTGTTTTCCCTGTTCGCTACCCAGTCAGAGTCCTTCTGAACTCTTTTTTTATCCTTGGCTTTCCATTCCCTGCTCCAGTGTAGTTGCATAGTTGCTTGCTTTTACTAGATATTTGTAGATTCTACAGGCAAGAGAAGCTCTATACTTCCTGATCATTCAAGTAAAATTCTGTCTGCACTTCTGTATCAGTTTTGGTTTTCATTCACTCACTCTCGGTCTTGATTGACTAGACTTCTATTTTGTAGAACATGTTTCCTTCTATATAATGTTAGAATTCTCCTCTACAGGGGTTAAGTATTCCAACTTTGTCAAGGACATTCTTTTAAGTCAAGATTATTAATAAAGATTAAACAAGACAGATTTTAAAGATTAGTCAGTTCTACTAGGAAATATCTCACTTTATTTTTCAATATTAATTGTTGTCATTTACTACTTTTTTCTTGCAATAAGCTCTATTTACTCCATTTTCCTTTGCTTACAGCATTTTGTTAAAAAAAACCACATAGAATCATGGAATCGTGAAGGTTAGAGAAGACCTCCAAGACCATCTAGTCATGTCACCCACTACACCTGCCAAGTACTGTTCAACACTCCCAAGTCTTTTTCCTATGCACAGTCTTCCAGCCACTCTGCCCCAAGCCTGTAGTGGTGCATAGGGTTATTGTGATTGAAGTGCAGGACCCAGCACTTGGTCTTATTGAAGCTAATGCAACTGGCCTCAGCCCAACGATCCACCCTGTCCAGATCCTTCTGCAGGGCCTTCCTATCCCCAGGGAGGTTGACACTTCCCCCCAGCTTGGTGTCATCTGCAAACTTACTGAGGGTGCCCTCAGTCCCCTCATCCAGATCATCAATAAAGATATTAGACAGGATGGGCTGAGAAAAAAATACCTTTCCTTAATCTGTTCTTCGCATCTTCCCAGGATGCTGTAAATTTCTAAAGGTTAAACGACTTACAAAAAAAAAAAAAAAAAAAAAAAAAAAACCAGCAGAAAAAGTGCAGATGATGCCCCAGAAGCTCAAAATCCCAGAATCAAGAAGTAGATGATACAGTACAAAAACCCATTTAGAGAGAAAATTAAAGCAGCTATTTCAGAAACAAATATAAAGAAAAGAGAAACTAAACATTATTTCATTTGCAAACCAAAAGGTAGAATCTGTAGAGGGGTAATGGGCTGGAGGACCACCTTACAGCCTGTAATGTTACAGATAACTAGGACTTGTGATTATGTTCTATTCTAAGAAGGGAATTCGTTCAGGAACAGTTGAAATGTTCAGTAAATATTTATAATCTACATCTGCAGAAGAATCTTGTTCATGGCCTAATATGTCCATGCACTTACTTATAAAAGAATAGAACAAGCTTACATACCTTGAAAGGGTTCTTTTCCAGGGAAAGAATAACTCTATAAAGAGATTGCTTTGAAGAAATCTTGTGGCTAACACTGAACAAGAAGTAGAGCAGGAGGTGTCAGAGGATTTCTTGTAATACATATTTGATGAATATTCTATGGAATTGAGAGCAGTGATTCTAGTGACAATGATCTCAGTTGGTTATGGCACCTGAAGGAAATTTTTGCTCTCCAGATTTCAGTTTTATTTCCAAATAGATAACATAGTTATATCAAAATGCATAAAATGGTATGTAAAAAATATATGAAGCATTAGCAGTTGATAAATTATATGAAGGGGATGGTCAGCAGTATTTTACATTGCATAGTGATTCTCCAAGTTAAGGAACAGGATGTTTCTCTTACAACTACCTTTCATCTAGCATGGATGATGAAGTAGGTGTTCATGCTCTGTCACATATCCCCAGGGTATTCTGTCTGTTATTTTACATATTAGACAACCTTTATTGGAAAAAAAACATTGGCTTTGTTGTCTTTTTTGAGTGGAACTTTTTCATTTTGTGGCTGAAGACCATGATTCAGCTTTACCTTTATACCACATGGATGCTGAACTGCTCTCCATGACATTTGGAGACTTCTTCAGCATAATATGATACGACTCTCTTGATTCTGAGAATTGCCAGAAAATTGATTAACAAAGCAATACCTTCATAAATAGGACTGTTTTCTTTCATTCCATGTTTCTCTTCATTTCTCTCCTTGAATTGTATGTTTTTCCTCCAGTTTACTTTAAAAAGGGAACACTTTCTGCTCCTGCCAAGCATGTGTTACAGGAAGCAATGTGTTTTCTCCAAGTAAAGCTCTCACTTCACCAAAAATACCAACGAAGTATAGCAGAAACAGAGAACTCTCATTTTCTTGCTCCAATTAAAAAGTATTTTTCACAATCAACATAGTCCTTTTCTAGGCAAGAAAAGGGCAGGGACCCTCATTTTCTTTCTTAAAACATTTTGGACCAAATATGTGTGTTTGTACTCAGCTTCAAATTTAATTAGACTGTGCTTGTTGTGCTTATTTATTTGCTCAAACATTACCACTGGAAATTCTGCTCTCTCCATTTTAGAATGGAGGAAATCAAAACACAAACCGCCCCAATAAATGGACTGCCCACTTCAGCAGTGGAGAGAACAGAGATTGGATGCCTTTGCCAGATGAAGGCTGTTCGTGGTTCATTGTCCGCTGCAGTCCTGTTGCTGCTGGTAATGAATTTCCCATTGATGTGGCTGGAAGGGGAATCAACCTCATAGAAATGACAGTGAGATGCAGAATGCCAACTTCTGTATCCCAAAAGCAATTGCTTATATTAGTCTAGTGAAGGCAGTTGCTGAATTGTTTGTCTGTTTGAAAGCTGCTGCTAGGTTTTACTCCACTGCAGAATCTGCAGAAGAAAAAGTTGAAGGTAGAGGAGGGTGGGTTTTCCTATTTGTTGAGAGGTTGCACTGAACTTTCACTTTAGGCAAGTGCTTGACAGTGTGCCTCTGCCTAATAAGCTATGAAGTTGAAACAGTTGCACCTAACAAAGGAAGGTAAAACAAGTGAAAGGATTTCGCCTTTGCTCTGTATTTTTGTCCAAAAGCACAGAACACTTATGTATGTCGCCTGTTACAGGGATTCAGGTTATATCCCTTAATGATGGCTGACTGGGGAGGAGATGTTATGAGCTATTCTTTGCTCTCTTTATTCTCCATGGCAGTGCCATGGAAGTATGAAGCAGTTTTTACATAGCAGAGAATTAGGCTAGCATGGTAGGTTTGTTGCTCCTTTTGTAGGAAACGCTTATATTAATTTACAGATCTCCCATAAATTATGTCTGGAAACAACTGTGTATGTTAAATATCTTCACTTTGCTGCCAAGTGGTAGAAGTTGGGGCCTTGCTGGCTACTTGTCCTTTGGAGAGAAATCAGAAATGTGATGTTTGGACATGCTTCAAGTTTGGCTTCTGCGTTTATACTGCATACATCCTTCATGAGAAGTGCTGATGAGCCACACCCAGACAACTCTGTTTGCTCAGGAATCTTCAGTCCTCATTGCAGTCAGTTCTCTCTAACCAACCTTTACCACGACTGTGACTTTCTGTCAGTTCTTGGCTGTGCAAAAGTTCCTCACACAGATTCTGCATAAACTCCTATTGTGCTGCATGTTTACCTCTGATGTTATTATTATCTTTAACCCATAGCTGAGAATGCATAAAAAAGGTTTTTAACACAATAAAGTAAATCCACATATAATGGTTTACTATGAAAAGGAGTCAGTTTGATGCCCACTTTAAAATAATTTTCTCTTCTCTCTCTTCCTGTTCTTTGAAACATTTCCCACTCCATAATGTGGTCGGTCAATATGGAAAAGAACATGAGATGATGGCATTTACCTTCTGCAATAGAACACATCACTTTTCTCACCGCTTGTGAAACATTCTCTTGTAGACAGGTGGCACTTTGTTCTTGACTGCACTTCTCTCATGCCTTTTCTGGCTTTAATTTATCAGGCCATCTCCATGGATCTGCCTCTCTGCTAACTGGGAAGCTCTTTAAAAAGGATCCTACGCAGTAGCATGTGTCAATGTATTGGTAAAGCACTGGCTTTAATTATGCACAAGATAGGAAATTTCAGATTTATATTCAGAGGTGTTTCTTCTGTCATTTTTCACTTTTTCATCCTGACAGGATGCTGAATTATGTAATCCCAAAACACCAGATACCTAAACGTAATACAATGCAGCCAAAACTGAACTCCAGTGCGGTCTGTAATGAGCCATACATACATGTATCTCCATATATATTTGTACCCATATGTACATATAAATGCACACATTCTGCAGCGTGCTATCACCCTGTATTTGGGGATATGTACTGCACAGTCCTGCGATGTCAAGGAACAACAATAATTCTGTCACTGGTGTCTTTAAAAGCACTTGGGATCATCCTTTTTAAACTCTTGAAGTATAGGTTTGGTGTCTGTGCAGAAAGTAATGTAAGCGGGAATTTTGTTCTAGAAACACGATTCTCAGTTAAACTAAGGCTTCTTTGAAGTGGCCCTAATTTTATCTACACTTATGCCTGCTGTAGTGTCTGTGTATTCTGAGTGATATAAAGAGGCCATAATATGGATATGCTTTTCTTTGTAGCTAGTATTGCTGTATTTATGTTAACGTTCATTTTTATTGTCTTGGTTTTAGTTTGGAAGGACATTTTAATATAATTATTTATTGCTTGGTTGTTTCAACAGTTCAAGCATAAATACAATGCGTTAAATATCCCCATGGGCTGCTGAAACCAGATAAAGCTCTGGCCCATTTAGTTCTCTGACCACTTCAGCACTATTTTAGCATGAATGAGATTTTAGTGTGAATCTTCCTCACTTGTGATTTGTAGTGCTTAAGAATGTTATCATATTGGCTAGAATTACTACAACCATTGCATTTTCCTTTTTCTTGCAACAAAATAAGAGACGACACAGTGGAATGCTTTCTTTTTACAACCTAAACTTACTTCTTTTTATGTATTGATTTGATTTCTGCAGCACCAATTTGATTTCTTAGTGTACAAAGACATGTTAGTGTCTCTTTAAATCACTTGTGAAGCTTTAATAGCACCCTCTGTGTTTACAGAAGCTGCCAGAAGCCAGACACAGCAGTACTATGCCCCCAGCCATATCTTGCGTGTTTGTGTATTATTTAGTAAGTGTGGTTATTTGGGACTCCATTATACCTCATGGTTTCTTCCTACCATTTTTGTTGTGGAACAAGCAAAAGACATGTATAATGACTCATGGCACTAAGCACTTTTCAGCATTTAACATGCTGACAGCCTACAGCTCTTCAGAATAGGACAGTTCATCAGAATTTCATGCTATGAAGGGTCCTATTTACATTCTCTCCCACAGAAAAATAATGACACTGAAAGGACCCATCTTATGAAACTCCTCCTACATTGCTCTTCATTTGTACAGCCCTTACATTTCTCAGCCATGTCCTCTTTGAGTGCCTGCAAGATAAGAGGGGCTGTGCAGCATGCCAGGAATGTTTATAAATCCAGGAACTAGTAGACCAAAGAGGTAACCAAATTCCAGGGTCACAGACTCCTCATGGAAAGTACTCTCTTACTCCTAAACCCCCCCCTTTTTTTTTGGAAAGGTCTCAGATTTGAGGTTCTGGTTCTGGGCCACAACTATACAGCACATTTGTAGCAAAACATACAATAAATGTAAAGAAGGAAATAGGAAATGGGCAGTTCCTTTGCCTAAGCATTGTTTATCAACTGTAATTGTGAAGGCTGGAAAACTTTTCCAATGTAGCTGCACCTTCAGTGAGAACATATGTTTGGTATGACAGTGTTTTCTGCTTTATTCACGCAAGGTGAGTTAATCAAGCTCCATGTTTACTTGTTTGGAGAGAATGGTTCTAAAAGAAGTTGATTATGAGACCAGGTAGAACTGGAAAGTCTCCATGCCATGGAATCAAAGTATCATAGAGTCCTGGGAGTTGGAAGGGACTATTAAAGATGGTATTATCAAAGTATATATAATAATAATATGTCAGTAACACAGTCATGATGTTTGTCTGCCATACAACGAAACTACATCAGGTCTCCTCTGTCCAATGCCTCTTTGAGATAAGATAAAATAGTACCCTCTTAGATGGCAAGGAGCAATACAGAGCCAGTGTGATATGAAGAAAGATTTTCAGACGGTGCCCCATGAGCTATGGCTCAAAGTTAGGGCATATCCTCAAGGTGTGACTCCAACAGTTGGTGCTCTGTGAGACACAGCTGGGTTGTAGTGTTGCCCACCAAGCCTCTCATCTAACCCAGTGTGAAAAGCTTCTGGAATTTCTCATTGGAACTGACTCAGCTGGGCAGCCGCTCCATTTTCAGTACTTCAAGCAAATGGAAAGTGCTACCTGCAATGTTGTGAAGGTCAGAGAACACTGCTCAAGCAGGAGTCCGCAACATTTTTCCTTTTTTTCTATAGCATATAAGCAGAGGAAGGATCACTTGCATCTCAGTGCTATGCTTGCAAATAGCTTTGCCCTGAGAGATTGACTTTATCCATTACTTTACACTGAGAACAGTGTTAAGCATTCTGCCTGCATGAATACAGAACTGCTGGCACAGTACTCCCTCTGCTAAGAAGGAATAGAATGAGCTGAGGAGCCCATTGCCTCCTTCCTGAAACAGAGAACTTCTCTGTCCCTAATGCAATCCCATCCCCATCCTGAACCAGATTCCATTCCTGGATGGCTTTACACAGACTCTTCCCCCTGCTTTATATGCTGATTTATTTATTTTTTCTCCGCTTCTAACTGAACTGTGTCTCTTTGCCACGTGTTGTTAAGAGACTCATTTTGCCTCCCTGCTACAGCTGGTTCTAATACCTTCATTACAGCAGCTGGAAAGAAGTGCCAGTGTGCTATCTCTGACTATGCTCAGACCATCCGTTTCTGACAGGATGGACTGTAACCCTGAAATGCCCAGTTGTGTTTGCTGTATTGGTAAAGGGAATTGAGCAGATCATCCATAAACATCTACTCACAGTTCAGTTAATTCCAAGTGTATATGCCTCTTCCCTCCTTCTTCTCTTTCTGTGCAGACCCTCAGAGTAAAAAGAATGGCATTCAGAACACATTTTTCCTCCAATGCAAAATGAATTTTCTCCTTACAGTTTTCAGAGTGGGCTTGCTTTTCACAGCACATAAATGTTTAGCAAAAAACACTGCCCTAGAAATGAACACAATTTTGTGCTCCTATGTTTTGTGTTTCAGTGTAGATCTTGATGTTTTCTTTGCCTGCCTCTTTGCAGGATGACACTGTGCGTACCGGGTTGTGTCACGAACCACTTGGTGTTGCCTAAGCAGCTTCGAAGGCAATTTATAAACCTGAACAAAACATCCTGGAGAGCCTTTATAAATCTACAAGAGGATCTTTTCATTACATCTGGAAATTAAAAGCATTTGTATTGAGATCATAAGGCAGAAAGGAGAGAGCCAGTTTTTAACATGCATACTTGTTTAATCTGTTTGGCTATGGAAAAAAAATACCAATAAGGAAAGCAAAAATTTATGATAGAAAAATAATTACCTTAGTTATTTTCTAATAAAAACAGCTTTATTAATTGCAACATGCTGTGTATAAGTGTCTATATGATTTGAGTTACTGCAGACAACATAAAGGAGAATATTCTGGTCTCGCAGGTCAATGCTGTCCCACATAACAATAAAACTAGGTAGAGAATGTTGCAGCATCCTGGCAACAGAATCTCCTTGGAGTCGTGTGATGAGGAGGTGGGATTTTGTGCTCTCATACATACCCATGAAGCAAAGCACGTGGAAAGACCTTTACCAGCTAAAGAAACATCAGGGTGCCTGTCGATTTGCTTTTCTTATTATTTTTCCTCTAGCAGCACCGCTCCTCTGTGAGTCCCACTGCCATTATGCAGGCCCTCTCATGGCTCCTGCACAGTGCAGTGTGTTTGTGCTGTTCTGACCTACACAGGAGAATTGCAGGCATGCTGAATGACCCATAGTTGCCAAGTGGAATGCGCAGCACAGCCTTGCCTTGGCTTCATCTCACTTTCCTCATACTTACTGCGCAGCAAGCATGTTTGCATTATTTGTGAAATTCTTTGTGTTAGCAGTGAGCACTGCAGCAGCCAAAAGACACAAATTAATTGCTAAACTGGCAGTGACTTTGAGAATCTCTCCCGGAGTCTCATATCTTACACCTTATCAGCCTCTTGTCTAAAACCAAAGAAGCGCATAGGTTCAGGGCTGTGCAGAGAAGCTGCTGTGCCCCACACGAAGGAAGCATTTCTGTACACAGTGCAATGCTTTTGCTATATTTCTGCAGCGCTCAAACCTTCGCGGAGGCCAGCAATTTACTTCGGAATATCCTTGGCGCAGCCCAGGGACATGTTGCTATATGCAATTTTTGTTCCTGCTCTGTATAGACCTTATATAATAAAACCACATTTCTCCTTTGGCACTGAAAATAGCTGTTTTCGTTTTAGCTCTGTTTGGTACATAAATGTCTGGAACGTTCTGAACCTCTGCTGGGGGTGGGTACACTTGGATTGTTTGGGGTAGCTCTCACCGCTGACATTAGCCCATGACCAGTTTTGGTTGTTATGCCCTGTATCTGTTTAGTCATCGGGAAAAAGAGAAAACCACTGCCTTTTTCTTTTCCAGATGTCTTACACCAGAACAAAATTAGATCTTCATTGTATGCAATAAACTTTGAGTCATCTTATACCTAATGGGGCAAAAAAAAAAGAGGTAAGCGTATGAGAACCTGGCCTTGTATTTCTTTATCCATTCAAAAGCTTTTCTATTCTAGCTATTTTTGGACATGCACAGTGCTTACTTTTTGCTAAGAAAAAAAGACAACAAGAAGAACCCAATTTTCTGTTGGGAATGAGCAAAGATTTTTAAAGAAAATTACAGTGATAAAAATATGAGCATATGCTTTCATAAGAAGAAATGACCTATCTATATGTAGTTTTAAGGCCACGAAGTAGTGACTAACCTATGATTCATTGCACTTAGAGGTGAATGAAAGGACTTCTGTTCTGTTCTGTTCTTTCAGGGCGTACTGGACCAGGCTTTGAAAGAAGGGGAACTGGAGTGTATACCTCTGTTCTGGTTCAAGCTTGGGTACATTAATGGACGTAGATTTCATCCTGCTTTCAGATGTGTAATACTTGAGCATTTCAAAGAAAATAAAGCATTTAAATTGGACATCCTTTCCTGCATTAAATGGAGTCCTGGTAACATTTACTCTGAATGGCTGTTTGCTGAGAACAGCTAATGTGGAGCACAGTCCTCTTTGTCCACAGAGTGAAGTTTCTGAGTGCTGAGTTAATGGCTGAGGAATTATGAAATTAGTTGTTCAAAATTTAGCCAAAGGGATGATGTCAGTTCTATACAAATAAGTGTATATTTCAAGTATTAAATGATTTCTGTTTCACTGCTAAAGTAGCAATCCAGTTGCAAACTGGTTTTAGGAGAAGTATCGTGTACAGCTTTCTTGTACAGTCTTATTCAACAGAAGCACCACAAGAATCCGTCACTGAGGTTGTTTATTCTGTCTATACCATACTTTGCATGCACAGAAATATAATTGAAAACTCAGCAGTGAACAAACAAAGAGAACAACCCGTTAAGGTTTTTTTTCTTCTTTCCTACATGTTTATTTTATAACATACTGCACTTCTATTTATAGGCTAACATTTCACAGTACACTCCTGCCATCTTTCTGTGCAGCTTCCTTGCCTACAGAAAGCTGATTTTTTTCTGTGCCAGTGGTCCTGCCACGATGGACATC
Source organism: Bambusicola thoracicus (assembly GCA_002909625.1). Classification (NCBI taxonomy): domain Eukaryota; kingdom Metazoa; phylum Chordata; class Aves; order Galliformes; family Phasianidae; genus Bambusicola; species Bambusicola thoracicus. The sequence goes on from PPHD01003143.1 coordinate 22,020, forward strand.
TAATTTCTCAGCACTGTTGCGGATAAGGAACAATTCTGGGTGTGTATGATGGATGCAAGTCACTCTTACTCAGTGTATTGCACTCAACACAGACCACTGCTGTGACTTCAGCTAGATTGTCTTAATGATGCCCTGATGTGATTGCACTGCATGCTGTCAATTTTCTGAATAATATCTAGATACTGATCTTTAATAACAGAGCATGCATTATCAGTTATACGTGAAATACACACTTGAGATATTTTGGGATATTGGTATATTTCTGTGAGAAGGGCCCACATTTCATCCATACTAACAAGTTATCGGAAGGTTATGGAAATACAACCACAACGCAGTTGCTTTTGATTATTTGTCTAATTTGCATTTCAATCCATATGTCTGCTCATAGTTGTTACATTAGGAAGCAAAATAATGTAACTGTACTGATGATCACTACTGCCATTATCACTCATGTAGAAAATACTTGTGGATTTATTCTGATTAGCTGCTGATAAATGTGGCTTGATGCTTCTTCTTCTCTTCTCCAGGTAGTCTTTCAGACTGAAATGTACAGCAAAAACAAATCCACCGTACCTTTCAGAACCTTATATCAATAAACATGGCTTTGTGCTTAATACCCAAGGTTCCTGACATAACAGTCTCAGTTATGGGGATATACTGGATGGTCTATAACTGGAACAATGTGGCACAACGTTAAATCAGGAGCAGAGAGTAACTTCGTGGGTAAGCCTGAAAATCCTGAGCATCATCGTGCTGCAACTGTGTGCAGACCATGACCGAAATCTTGGTTTGCTGCACACAAGTGGCAGAGATCCCTTCACCTTCTGCCTTGTGCAATACAGCCAGGGTTTCACCAGATGAGTTTCTGAAAGAGGAATTCCTCTCAAAGGCTGACTGTTGTGGAGGGGCACTGGCAGACAGCAGCTATCTGCTGCAAGTCCCTTCCTCCTGGCTGTTGAGCTGAAAGCAGCGTGTCCTGTTAGGCTCTCATAAAAGGCACTGATTGAAGAGCAGCAGCACAGTAGGTGTGAAACTAAAGGTGATAGGCCTGGTTTTGGCATACAGGCCTGACTGAAAGTGCTGTACAGAGGGCATATTTCAACTAACATTCAGCTGAAGCAAATACATTTTATCTACAGTATTATTAAGCACAGAGCTGAGACTGATATGGGGAGAATACAGTGGACAAGGCCATGGAAAAACCATGAGGATAAGAATGTTCCAGTTATAATCTGTGTTTATATGATGTTGCTTTCAGTTTGCTTCTTCCTCATGGACACTCCTGTCAGTGTAGTCTCTCACTTGTAGCCTAACTTGTCCTCTTCCAAAGGATAAAACTGAAACAAACCAATGGTGAGGGTAAAAAATGCATGTTAAAAATTATCCCTTAAATTCGACTACCTCAGAGGGAATTCCTTCCCCTCTGTACTGTGTGTTATACCTCTGTGTTGAGGTGTTTCTGCACCCCTCTAGTGCTTGTATGGTCACAAGGGAGGGTGACTCCAGGAGATTATTGCTGCCAGTTTAGGCCCCTGGATCTGTGAGGTCAGACCCAGCACGAGGGAAGGAATAGCAGCTGTGGGAGCATGAGGTAGGAGCAGGGCAGCTCCTCCACCAGCACCCACTGACAGATCAGTTTTGCCATGACATGAAACCTCACTCTTAGTCATTCAGGACTTAGCTTCGGATATTTATGACTTCATCTGGAGAATATCCCATCTGACTGCAAGGAGAACTGCAGGTGTCCAACACTTTTGAAAAGGCAGACTCGGTGTCTAAGGCAAAGCATCTGGAATTAGAAGCTGCTTTTGAATCTTGGAGCCTTTGTGATTCACTCAGTTAAGAAACAAGCCAGTGGCACAGTCTGAAATAGCACAGCTGCCTCCTGCCTCTCAGCCACGTGCTCTGTGCAGCAATGCTCCTGCTAGACTCTGCCATCTCCCACATACCTTCTGACTCATTTTGTCCCTAAAATTATTTGCACCTGGTGTTTCATTAACAGTGTAATGGGTAAAAGTGTGGCCTTCAGAAGCATTTAATTAAACCACAATAATTTACTTATCATAAATCTCCAGGCTTCTATCCTGTGTGTGTTCCTAAGAACTCAAATTCTTCCCTTTTGCCCTGAGCACCTTGGCTCAGAGACACAGATATGGGACTGCAGAGGATGTAACCTCTCTTCCTTACATCTCATACCTACTCACTATGCCCATTCTTCTGTACCTCTGCTGAATGCACCTTTACAATTCCTTCCTGTCAGGAAGCTCTTCTCCTGTGCTGCTCAGCAAAGACACATTGCTCCTGTTTCATGTTTGTACTGTTCCGTGCTGCTACTTCAGCTTAAAGCTGGCACGTTGTCTGTGTGCTTTACTAGAAGAACAACGACACCTGCAGAGCTCATTAATATTACCTCTACCATTGCTCCCCTGGAATCCTTAAACTCTTATTCCCTTTCATAGCATGATTGATTCTCTGTGTGTGCATTTTGTGCACCTTCTGGCAGGAAATTGGGCAGAGCCAAGTTTGTAAATGTGACATGCATATCCCAGACACTGAAAGATGGAAGCGATCAGACTACCTGGCCAGCTAGGAATTCCCCTAATAGATCATCTACTTAGGGTTACTTTGATGATAAAAGGATAATATTCACAAAGAAGCATGCTTGTGCAGTGAAAATATTGTGAGTATTGTGAGCCTTAAAGGGAACACTAACACTGCTTTTATGTTTGTTTCACTCATTCCCCTCCAAACATATTTGGTAATATCAGCGGGAGAAGAATCACAGAGTCTATTCTGACTTCTTCCTTTGGGGAAGATCTGAGGTTCTGCCATGCACCACAGAATCATGCCCCTCACTCAACATTCTGCTGCCCAGTGAATCTGGCTTCTTTGCTGACGTCGGCTTCACAGACCACGGCCTGGGTATCTTAATTGTCTTCTTTGAAGGGAGATTGCTGGACTTGAACATACTGAGGCTGAAGAGGGGTCTGAACTTGGATTTCCCACTTCAGAAGTTTCCTCTAACCATTAGGTTGGATAGATGACTACCTGTGTGGCCAGGAATGGGATCTGAAAAGGGCAGCCAATGCAGCTGGATTTTGCAAAAGATCTCATTCTGCCAGCTTCAGTGAAGTGTGACAGGAGGTCCTTTACTGAGCAAGGTTTACAGTTCATACTTCAGGTTCCTGGACACTGTGGTGTTTGAGCACTGCTTGCCAGGTCTGATGGGAGCAGACACTGTTCGTATAGTGCTCACAGGATGCTCAGGCCCTAAACTTCATTTATAAAATGGACACGGTATGGATAAATGTTGGCATCAAAGATGGGGATTTAAACCACTGCAAGCATGCCTTAGTCTGATTTTGATTGCTCAAATCCATAGATAGATCTGACTGGGGCTGCAAGCAGTAGCAAGCAGAAGAGAGGGGAGCAGATTTCAGGATATCCTGTGGGCAACAATGCGTTGCTTAGAGTCCAACATCAGCAAAACCCATGTACATAGGTCTGAGTGTCTAAGTGACTTCTACAGGCCATCTGGCTAATGTGGGTCATTTGTTAGTCTCAAATGGGATTCTGCATTCTAAGACATTCACTTTTTCTGATTTTGGTTCCTCAAGGCCATTCTTTAACAAATAATCATTGGTTTCAGGCTGTCCACTGATAAGATGAGGAGTAAACTCTGTACACCACCCAAATGGGACACAGTGCATTACCAGCACTTGAAACTCCAGCACTTCAAAGAGAAGAGTGGAAAGTAAGTTTTAGAAGAAAGTATTTGCCTTTCCTGAAGATTTTCAGTTATAAATTGTGACATTGTACGATTTCATTAAAGGTAACCAATTCCTCATCAGCTGGCATACATGAATGCCCAGCTTTAGATGGTAAGACTCTGGAGTGACATTTCACATCTTGGAGTGCCATACTTTTGCTGGTATGCGAACAAACCAATGTTAGGTGATCTAAAAACAGCTTTGAGGATAAAGGTTGAGTTTAAAATAAGGTTCGAGGGCAAAGCCTGCATATCTGTGATTAAATTACACATTATTGAATAACATTTTTAAAGTGAAGGTCAGTTATGTGTTCTCGTATCTTCTGTAGCTGAGGTCAGTGAGTTCTCTTTCCTTCTGCCAGTCATCAGAGAGATGGGGGTTCACTTCTATTCAGGATTTTGTGGACTAAGGCTCATCTGTTCACATCTCTTGCGAGCCACGACTGTTGCCATTAGGAAACAGTTTTCTTCTGTGAAAGAGCTTGATGTAGTCCCTGTGGAAGCAGCTGCAAATGGAGATGAAATCAGTGGAGCTTACAACATCTGAGCTGGCAGCCCATCATTTTTTCCTAAGAGTTGTAGTTCTTTCTCAGATTCCCTGTGTTCTTCTGGTTTTGTTCTGGTTTTAATTTTGTGGGAAATATACAATAGATTGTAATGATAAGCAAACAACAGCAAATATAGCTCTGGATCTTCAGACAATTACACCAGTCCTGGTAGTGGGTAAACACTGGCACTACCAAGGAATGCCAGAAATAGAGTTTTCCCTTCCATTTCTCATGTTACTGGATTTATGTCTGTTTTTCTGGGACAGAGACACTTTTTACAGGTTTAAAATACAATATTTAAATACTTATGGCATGATTTTACTGGTCTTGAGGTAGCGATTAACACGTGATAAGCTCCCCTGAGAGCAAAACCATAAGGTTGTTAACAAGTTGCAAAGTGTGCACATGTAGAGTTTATACTAGGATATTGGATGTCTGCCATGAAGTGTTTAAGAGTGGCTGAACTCAGTGTAGCTTTGCCACTAACTTTGGTAGATCAGGATTTCATGCACCAGGTTGGGCTATGGGAAAGAATTTTGAGTAACATTCAGAGTTGACAACATATTTCTCTGTCAGGCAGTAACTGACCTAACGGGCAAAAAAAGTGATATCTTCCTGATAAACGTTTGCAATCATGTGAAAAGTGCTAATGTGGCATCTAAACTAGAAGAAAAATCCTGACTGAAGAAAACAGCAAGGTGAGAAATACTTATTTCTCACTGTCCCCTCTCTGGGGGCCAACTTTGCATTCCAGTCAAATTATTTGTTCTGGAGAAACCAATTGCTCTGATTTTTCTCTCTGCGTAGAAAGTATCTAGTCAAACAAAAACTTCAATAGTAAGCTTCTAAAATACTTCTAAATAAATACTTCCAAATAAATACTTCTAAAATAAATGGAAGTAATATCTCCTAATTTTTTCCCATCAAAACTACACCAACAAACACAATAACACTACTTGACAGAGCAAATTCTCAGCTACAAAACATTATTTTTCAACACAGTCACTGCCATTTGCTATGCAACTATGCACTATCTGGCAGCAGTGAACAAGAACCTTCATGCTGCACTCAAAACGATCTGCACCAGTGGAGGTGACCCACTGTTTCACAGCTGCTCATGATGGCATCTTTGCTAGGAAGGCACTGCCCATGCAGTCCATCTTTCACCAGCTTGAACAGGTAGAAGTCAGAAGGCACTGAATCCAAATATGCGGTGGGTGTGTTAGATCAAGATCAGCGATGTTCTCCATGGTGTTCAAACTGGTATGGGGCCAGGTGTTATCATGTTGCAAAAGAAAGGTTATCTTCTACTCTGTCCTGACCCTGGAAGCTCCAGCCTTCCATTCAGCCAACGTCATGAAGTAGTGGTCAGAGCTGGCAGCTTGTCCAGGTCCCAGAAAATCCAAAAGGATCACCCCTTTCCCATCCCAAAAGACCAGTGCATGTCACTTTACTTGCTGAGGGATGCATCTTGAACATTTTCTTTGATGGGGAAGTCACATCACTACTCCATGCACTGCTGTGTTCACTTTGGCTTATAGTGGTGACATCACATCTTGACATCTGTAATAACATGATCTAGGAAGCAGCCACCTTCACCCTCTTATTGGTTCAATAGGTACTTACAAACTTGCATATCGTGTTCTTTCTGTTCCTGTGTGAGCATTGATGGGACCCACTCGGTTGAAATTTCATGATATTCCAGTGTTGCCACAGTACTTTCTAATGCTCTGAAGCTAATATTCATCTCTGTCCACAGTTCCCTGGTCATAGGCCATTGATTCATCCAGATGAGCTGACTGAGACACTCTTCATTTTGTGGTGTTACACTGCACACTGCAGACTGGAACATGGCTTGTCTTTCATGTCAGGGTTGCCAGTGCAGAAACGTACCACACTTCCTCACTGTGCTCACATTTACTGTTTGGTCTCTATCAATGTTCAGCAAGTGCTGATGAATGCCTGTGGGTGCTGTTTTTTTCCACATGGCGGAATTTGATCACACCCCTTTGTTACATAAAAACTTCCATGTCAGAGGTCATTTTGTCAGACTACCCCTCTGCTGCCATTTTAGAGTTGAATCTCAGTGATTTTTTATTTTAGATGTCTTTGTCCATTCGGGTCATAATTTTCTCTCTAATACAAGTCTCCTGTATTTACAGAAAAAGAAGTGACTGCAGCAGGATCTGACAAAAGCTCACCTTTAAGTAGCATGTCTTTGAAATGAAAGAATGTTTGTCTTGTTCAGTTCTTAATAAACTTGTGTCTCCAATCAACTAATAAATCAGAAGCCATTCTCACTTGTTACTGACTGGCTACACAGAGTGGCTTCCAGGAATGACTGGATGTTGAGACAGACTAACGTTCTCATCTTTACATACAGCCCTTTCTGCAGTTCATGGTGGACCTCTGCTCTGAAGATGCTTTTGAAAGTGAGAAATAAAGTGAATTACAAAAACTGCAACAGTAAGCTTTGCAATCAAGAGAAGAAAATGAATGAGTATCATGTGGATGCATTCTGGCAAAAGCGTGGAAATCTTTGTGGTAGAAGGACATCTATTCTCATGGTATGCCTAACTCAAAGCTAAATTGTTACACCTTTCCCTTCTGAAGGAATAAACATAGGGAAGTGCTGGTAGAACAGTACGGCTCTAGAGAAACACGTATTTCTACAGTTACAGGGAATTGCTATCACAGAATTCTCTTTGCTAATCGGATAGTTGCAGATGGCAAAAAGAGATCATGTGGTGCTTTCTGTGGGGGCTGATCTCAGATGTTTTACAGAGCTTTCTCTTTCCCAGTGAACAGGGGAGATCTTTCTAATGTATCTAAACGCTCATAGGGAAGGAATGAAGAAGCTGCGCTCTTCTCATTAGTACCCTCAGAAAGGACAAGAAGCAATGGATGCACATGAAATTCTATCTGAAAATGAGAAAACACTTCTTACTGTCCAGTACTGAAATGGGTTGCCCAGAAAGGCTGTGGATTCTCCATCTGTGAAAGTATTGCAAACCCAACTGGATGTGGTCCTGGCTAACCTGCTGTGGCAGACCCTGCTTGGACAGGGGGCATGGGCTGAGTGACCTCCAGAAGTTTCTCCCTATCTTTAATGATAACAGTCACAGAAGATCATTATATTTTCAAATGTAACATTTAAAAATAAAACACCCCAGAACCAAAATGTGAAGAAACAGCGGAGTCTGTTTCATTTTGCCAGCACTGACAAATGCTGGCCACTGTAATATATCAGACATTTTCCTTCTCCACAGTTTGATTCCATCTTATCTTGAATTCTGTCTTGCTGCCAGTGTTACTCTGGATTCATGTACACGTCTGAGGGAAGAGGGTTGTTCATGTCATCCAATAAGCATGAACTTCCATTACTACTCATGCAATCACAACAAGGAAAGTACATTGGTTTTCATCCTTTGAGATGTACGAATAACCATTACTATGCCACAAACACAGTGTCACCAATAGTGGTTAAGGAGAGATTGAACAAATTTCTAGAAGAGATCTGCATCTTGAAATGAAAATGAATATTCTTCCTTGAAGAGAGAAATTCCATAAAAATGCAAAAGCATACTGAAAATGCTATGCTCTGAAGACATGCTGTCAAGGCAAATAACATGATCGTTTGATATTTACTGAGAGCACAGCAGGGAAGAGGAATTTCACACTGCAAATGGCTATTAGTGAAGAAGAAATCAACTAGTGTTTGTTGCTTAAGAGAGACAGGTACGTAACAATGAAGTTTTCATGTGAGCATAAGGAACATCCAGGATAAGCTGCCAGCATATTCAGAAAGATACTGAAGGACAAAGCAATAGTTTTACTCCCAAAGATTGTACTTTTTTCTTTATTTTTTCATGTTTTCACATCATTTATCCAATAGACAAAAATGAGTTTGAGGGACGCTGCACTGCATTTTTTTCAATGAAAAATCCCCGAATCTCGATAGCCAATATGATAGATCAGAAACTGACTCTCTGATAAATGCACTGTAGTGCTTACAAATATGTTTTATTTCCCTCTCACTCACATTTAATCAGTATATTACATTGTGGTGGTGCAACATCCAATAAGACTCTAATGCTAAGAATTTGCAGTAAGCTTGCTTTGGCGTACATTTCTCATGCAGATCCTCTAAGACTTTCAGTAGTTAAATCTTCACAGTACCTTTGAGCTTATACAAAACACACATTAGTTCTATAAGCAAAAGAGTTTATACTCACAGGTATTCTTTTGCCTACAGAACTGATTTGTGTTTTGTTTTTTTCCTCCTTCTCCCTCTATTGTGTTGGAAGTAAGCTATTTTGCAGAGAAACAATTATGTTTCTGCACTAGAAATTCATCTATGCATTGTAAATCAGTTTTTAATGGCATCAAAAAATTTCATAATGTTTTTTGATAAAGTTTCTGAGAATTCTTTTGTTGGTATGTGCTCAAAATGCATTTATTGTAGCTAAATATTGAACTAACTGTACTGTTGTAACAGAATAATTCCTATCCAGTGTGATAATATACAACTCTAGTGTCTATATTTCATACTTATCATGTTGAGATGAGTTAGGAAATACAGCTGTTGTGCTGTTCACAAAGCTGGTTCAGCTTTATTCTTGAGGAGATACTTACAAATAATTTGGGAAATATTTCTGGGAAATATTTCTGAAACCTTTCATTTCTGATTTACTTTTTAACCCATTGGTGACTTTTAAAAAAAAAAAAAAAAAAAAAGTGTTGGTGTAGTTGTACTTGGCATGCTTGCCCTGCTGTTACAAAGCCAGACAATCACTAAATGGAGCATAGGCTATTAAATAATTATCAACCCCCAAATTTCTCTGGCATCATATATGTCACACAAGTAAGCAGGATCTCTCTATATCATTCTCCATAAAGAAGGTTTTTACAATATATGCCATCTAGGAAAAAAAAAAAACAATTCTGGAAAACACATGCATGCTAATATCAATTTTTCTGGTATTACAGTTGGCAAGCAACTATAACTAAATAGTTAAATAGTCAGATTCATGCTGTAATAATAATAAAAAGAAGGGATCTAAGGCTAATGAAAGCCAAATGCAAATTCAGCATGCATGTCAAAGACAAGTCCCTTGACATCTTTGTTTTTAAAGTCCAAGATTACTTAGATAATTGGATGACACATAGACAAGATTTTGGCTCCGTTGTAGCTTTGTCCATTTACAAAACTAGCAGCCAGCATAACATGAGTCCAGGAATATCCTTGGAACGTAGCTACCATATGCTGAGTTTTAAGAATTTCCCCTGCAGGGATTAGTAGAGACTGAAATGGAAAAGCCAGAGCAGACTGAGGAGCCTGGGCCATAGACAGCCCATGGCAGCAGTTTGTCCCCAGTGTAAGTTACAAAGCCGTGGGGAGCATCCTAGCAGAGTAACCCTTACATACGGTGCAAGTGCAATTCATGAGCCTGCTTTTCCACCTTGGCCTTTCCTCAGGGTGAGCAGAACTTCCATGGTACCTCCTCTTAACACCTAATGCTTTACGTGTTACAGTTCTCTTCTTGGATGCAGTGGAAAGATTCTCACTGAGTTTGGTGGGCTTCAGGACAGCTATGGTTAACTGATGATCATCTTCAAAAGATCACCATGGACATATGTATCTAATTCAGTGTTACAGAACTCCGATCTTCCAGCATGATTCTGCAATTACAAAAACCTATCAATGAGATAAAACCATTTCTTCACACAAACAGCAGCTGATGCAAACCATCAAGAAGGGGTTTTTTAATCACCATTCAAATAGAAGTTCTTAGAACACTGAACAGATGCCAAACTTCATCCAAAGTCATTGGGAGTCTGGAAGACAAAAAGAATGCCATCTTGGCACATACTTCATTGGATGTGCTTCACACACACGCCCCCCTGCTGGACACTGTTGCAATAACAGGCACAGAAATTACAGCTGTGATACTCAGCTGCATGACTCAAGCTTACATACTTTGGACCCTTAAGGGCATCATACAAGGCTTGTCACAGTTATACTGTTAATGCATGCCCCAATCACATGAACACATGCTTCACTGTCTAAATGCTAAGTCTGTCACAGCTTTGATCTTTGCTCTGCTTGTGGGTGTGTTCAGGGCAAAGGCACAGAGCAATCCGAGCCATTACAATTTCTGCACAGTTCCTTCCACTTACACAAATGTGACTAACCATGAAATAGGATAGAAATCACACAGAGGCTCACAGCTCAGTACAGAAAGATAGAAAAAATATGAGCCAACAGTGTGCCCAGGTGGCCAAGAAGGCCAGTGGCTTCCTGGCTTGTATCAGGAATGGTGTGGTG
>PPHD01003144.1:0-13334 GCA_002909625.1 Bambusicola thoracicus
CCCCAGGAAGCAGGTATAAGTAGATATAAGCAAAAAAGGTTGGCCTGTGTAACTATCCTGAGATGAGAGTGTATAGTTCACAGAGAATTGTATAGATCACAGTTTAGGCATGTCTCAGGTGCATTTAGTGTAACCTCCTCTACAAAAACAAGTGTCTATATGGATTATTTGCCACGTTTGCCTTCATCTTCAGGCAAGTATGAAACTTCTAGCTGTTAGCTTAGAAATAGCAGCAAAAATAATGTAAGATGTTTTGCACTGTGAAATCACAACAGGTGACAGGGTTAATTAGATGAACTCTAGAGAACAAGCGCTAGTAAATTAGAATTTCTATCAGACATTTGACAAGGCACAGAGTGGCCAAATCCCACATCTGATCAAGGAGATCATTGTATGATCTTTGTGCACACTTTGAGCACTTGAAGCTGAGTCCCAGCAAGGCAATTCTCAAACTGCGTACTAATCTTTTGAAACATTATTACTGACACTATTCAAGATGTGATGAGAAGTAATAGTTCCTACACTGGTGCAGTGTGAATCACTAATGTTAAAATCCCATCCCAAATCTAGAAAGCGTGTACACAAAACAGGAAGAAAAGAAATATTTTGTTCACTGAATGAGGCAGATGTATGTCCATGGAATTCAAAGGAGGGGCAGTGAGTACCACCATAGGGATGTGCCAGCAGCTGGTCCAAGGTTGCAGGCTCAAGTAGATTATGTCAATACAAGGAATACATCAGTCAGTACCTATGCAAACTTATGCAAGCAAGGAATGCAGAAATCAGGAAATCATTGACAGCCTTTCCTGTCCTGATTGTACATAGCACTGTTATTAAAGAACATTACTTCAGAGCACGCGCGCACTTCAAGGTAGTTACATTCATACTGAGAAATAACGCAAGGTCAGAGAGCAAGCCAAAGCATAGGACCACTAGCTTTTCGCTCTGATTAGTTGTTACCATACTTCTTGACTCCAAGACAACTTTTTCCTTTTAAAAATTATGGGAAAGACAACACTGGTCTCTTTTCCTTTTAGATTAGAGTCATCTGTATTATTTCAGCAGAACTTCCTGCCTTAGTTCCCACACCGGCTCAGACAACCCCCCAGAAAATGCTGTGTGTCAAGTAAACATCACTCTGTGGTACTGAAACACAGTTTTCACATTCATGTCAGGCACTCTGAACTGAAAATGCCCACCCCATAATTAAAGGATAAATAAGTCTTCCATTTTAATATGTGGACACCACATGGGGCCTATAGAAAGACAGAGAAAAATTTGATATGCTATTAATTCAACCATCTAAGGCCACTTGCACACAAGGCTTGAAAACATTCAATTTGTATTTTAAAAGACAATGTTAGTATATAAGAGTAAAAGTTAGCTCCAGCAATGCTTCAGTATGCAACAGACTGGAAAAGAGGGATGTACAAACTCTGAACAAAGAGGATAGAAACCAAACTAATAATAATAATAATAAAGAAAAACTCAGGAAAAAATAGTATGAATTTACATTAATTTAACTTTTGTTTAATGAAAAAAGAAAAAACAGTACATATTCTCTCTAAATGCTAATAGTGAAGTAGAAGAAGGTTCTAGCGCAAAATTTGGAATTATGTAATCGAAGTAAGTCCTTCGACACATGTTGTCATGTCCTGCAGGTGCAGGAAGAATGCATTCTTTCATTAGGTTTTCAACTTATTTAGTTCAGTAACAACTTCATACAAATCTGGAAGATCAAATAAGAACAGAAAAACTTTTTTTCCCCGTTTCAAGCTGAGAATATTATAAGGTAACCAGTAGAGAAATAGCAGACAGTTCAAAAACCTTCAAGGAATTGACAGCGACATTTACCTTAAATTATTTGAATCAATTTATTTATTTTTTGTATGGTCTGTTGTCAAAGAATAATTTGGTGTGGTGTTGGGAACCTATTCCTGTCAGATGTTATCTTTCTTGTGATTTTTCACTGGATGAATCAGTGGTGTTCTAAGGTGCTTCAGGGCCTCCTGAACTCATGCTCACACAGTGACTGAAGGTTTTGCAGGTCTGATTTTACACTTGGATAGCAACTGCAATGTATAGGAAACAGCTGCAGGGTTTTCCCAGCCAAAAAGAGCCAACACATTATCTTCTTCTTGGCCTCCAGCCAGCACTGGCAGGCTGTGAGTGCTATTTTATCAGATAACAATTTCTCATTGATATCACCTGAAACTTGCAATGCTTTTTTCCATTTCAACTCTTATATACAATGGAAAAATGGAGATGAGAAGCAGTAGTAGCCTCAAGTTTAGAAAAGAAATTTTCCAGAACAACCGCAGTAGCATCTAAGAGCTCTTAGTTTATCTGAGGAGGATGGGTGGCACTGCTCTTGTGAAGTACTTAAAGGTAGTAAAAATGAAAGTAATCCCACCTTATCTGAGGTTTCCTTTGTCAAAAATATTTTCAAGAAGTTTTAGAACTAGAATCAAGGAAGGGAAAGGAAAGAGCACACTTAATGTTATTTGAGGCCGGCAGTTTCTTTGATGACAAATCATGAATACCACTTTTTACCACATTGAATGGAAGAGCTGGTGGTAATAATCATTTGGAAAATAGAGTTTTCCCCTGCAGTTCAATGTTCGTTACCCTTCTGGAGCTACCACAGCACTGTGTATACATAGTATACATTCTCTAGCTGTACTTTCACAGTAAGGGAATGACTGTTACAGTGAGAAAGAGCTCTCATACAAGTAGAATGGGTCAAAATATTTCAGCTAGACTGGACACAGTACAAGTGAGAAGATGACGTTGTCTCTCATCCTCACTGATCAACTTCACAATGTCATTCTGTAGGAAGGTTAGATTCTCTTCTCTACATAGTCCTCAATATCTGCTCTAGCTTTTACCAATTTCTGTGTGTATGGATCCACAGAAGTAAAATGCTTGTTATCACTATTTTTACAGAAATGCCATCACATAAGAAGTGAAACTGTGTCTGATCCTTCCTGCTTCATTTCATTATGGAGCTGTTTGTCCTGCAAGTGGGCAGAGTGTGAGAGCAGGAATGACTAGTTCTTTGTCAGGTCTACTTGTATCTTTTCTGTATGAATGCCTCTTTTTGCAGCATTATTTTATAGTACCCTCTAACATCATTAGCAGCAATAAGCTACCTGGATACCTTCTGTCTAAAAATATCGGTGGTGGTCTGATAGATTGATCAAGCACAAAGAGTGAAGTCATGAAGAAAAAAACTGAAACATAAGGAAAAGGATTTTGAATGTGCTAATTCAAACCAAGTCTTCCAGAAACAGCAGCTTGATTAGAAATAAAAACATAAACAAACCAAACAAAAAAAAAACTTGTGGAAAAATCAATAAAGTAAGTATACAGAATAAAATGAAGAAAGCTTTTTAAAAGATTGAAATTTTGTTAAATAATGGAGAACTCAATCTAAGTACAGAGATGTCAGAAAGTGGTAAAAAATAAAGCAGCTGGATGTACATTTTAAATGCAGTATGGAGAATCTGAAAAATACCAACTGTAATTCTGTAGTTCTTTCTTCTTCAGGAACATTTAACTCTTTTCTGAAATCCAGGCAAAAATTAGTAGTTTTCCAGAATTTTGAATTTCTGCTTTTGACATGCTGGTGCTTATATATTGTATACTCTTCAAATATAGGATATTATGTGCTGTTTTTATTCAATAATAGTAATATCAACAAACAAAATATACATACACTGTTTAGAAGTTTTTAATCTTCTCTAAGGAGGAACCATGGAATTTTCCATAAAATCTGTGATACTCTGCATTAAATATAAGCTTCTACTGGAACACAAAATGTCTCAGTACTGATCTACACACACAGCCTTCTGATCAGTATTAAAAAATCTGATCAGTATTAAAAACTGATTTCCTAATCGCGACAGAATGTACATAACATGCGTTGTATATCACCCACACTGTTCAGAACTTGAAATGAATGACTTGATCATATTCATCTTCAAACTACTCTTGAACCTGCCAGCAAATAACCTCCGTGATCTCTGTAACAGGAGCAATATCCCTTTGGTCAATAGCTGGTTAAACCAAAATACTAAGCTTGTGGTATATGTTGGCAGGCCCATCCTTATTAGTACACATTCTCAAAATATTGTTTTGCTCATTTCTTAGTTCTGCCTAGTGGTCATTAACATCATTTTTCTTCCTTCTTAACTCTATATCTGATTGAAGCTTTCTACATACTGACTCCATGTCCAAAATCCATATAAGTCTCAGCCCCCTTCCTCCTCTTTCTTTTCCTCTGGCATGTACCAAGTCAAAAACTGCAGCACAGAGGACATGAACTGAGATTTGACAGTTTAGCTGAGGGGAAAGAGAATGGGGAAGACAAACATATTTTGTCTTCTACTTGGGGTTGTTGAAGGATAGCAAGAAAAAGTAAGTAGTCATAATTAGTCAGAAATCTAAAATGACATTAAGTTCTAAAACCATAGTTGGTCAGAAATTGATCTTAGAAGTCTGGTCCTACCCTGTGGTCTTTGTAGTTCAGAGAGCACATTTAACCTTAGAATTATTATGAGCTAACAGATCACATTCAGAATTTTTTTTTTTTTTTTTTTTTTTGAGGGTTCTTGCTGCAAGCTTTTAGATACAGCTTGGCTCACTTCTGTCTTCCAATGTGACACAAGCCACTTGAAATAAGAATTGCATCAACATCGATTTGGAAAGTCAACTAACTTTTTTGTGTCCCATCCCCTTTTAAACTGAGCATTAGTACAAGCAACACGTATTTTAAAGACTGTTGTTTGTTTTCATGTGACCTGTTCCCTGATAAATTATACTCGGGTTCAGTTCCACAAACACACTTAACATCTGTTCATTTAGCTGATCCTGAGCTGAAGAATAGAGAAAAGTGTTTCTTCCATCCCACAAAAGCTTTGAAAAAATCTGAACATTTTATAAATAAGAAATCTATTACTCTCTTCACATTTACTTTCAGAGTAAGCAAGAAATCTGTCATAGAGCATGTAGAAAAAGCAGAAAAGGAAATGGGTGAGGAAGACAGGATCTGGCAAAGTCATATTGTCATAGATGACAATAGTAATTTCAGGTTTGAAGAATGCACTGAGAACAGAAAGGGTCAATCCCCCATACTGGGAGAGAAGCCATGAATGGTCTGTACTGGCATAACCAGTAACTTAATTTCTTAGGACTGGGTTCCAAGGTTACTAGAGAGAATGAGCACTCCTGTGAGTAAGGCAGAGAAGCTTCAGCTGGAGGTTCTATGAGAACTCCTGAACCTCCTTACTTCATAATGCAAAAAAAATCAGTTATATACTAAGAATGCATCAGAAATGACACAAACAAGCATCCTAAACAAATAGTTTGTGATAGTTTTACATAAGCACGTGATTTCTGCTGTTCAATAGTCATTAAAGCTTTATTTGCTAGACTAGAGAATTAATAATGCTAACGTATAAATAAATGCCTGTGAGGCATATTCATGACAGCATGCTTCTTTGGAACTATTTTGAAATTACAGTTTTTGGCTATCCAGCATTCTTTAGTTGGATGTGCTTATTTTATCAGTTTATAGATCATGTCAGAGAAAAATCAAGTTTGCAGGGATCACTGGCTGTGATGTGGCAACAATACATTAATATAGCCAGATGTAACCAATCTATATACATCATGTATGACACCGATTATCCTCAACCTTAACCTACTAGTAATCTCACTACATCCACTGAACCAAAGTATGTACAACATACCTGTTCAGTCAGAAACAACAGCCTGCTGACTCGTTCTATTCTCCTGTCCAACAAAGAAGAGGCAATGACAGTGCTTTAGAGATTTTACATGGAAAAGAGTTTCTGTTTCAGATTCCAATGGAGACCAAGAAATAGAGATTTTGGGATCCCATCCATTTCCTCATCAGTCTTATTACCAATTATTTCTCAAAAAAATCTACCTTTGAGGTTATACTGGTCGCATGTGATGACCTTTCTGTCACAGAAACCCACCTGGTGTTAAATTTTAGAGTATGTGTAAAATAATGGACAATAGAATCTCTAAAAGAGGTTTGAAATAACATTCCTTCTTGTAGAGTCAATTAAGATTACTACTTAGAAACTACGACCTAATCATCTGTCACTATCTGACATGATATAGTATTATGCAAAAGAACACTTTTCCTTGACAAGCATAAAATAGCTGCCTATACATATAATTGATTAGCTAACATTTAAGATATGTTTCAGAACAGAGGAGAAAGTTATTTGCATAGACAGGAACACATCCTGGGTGACAGTATTTTAAAGAAAATATTTCCTATGTCCCTGTACAGAGATGGAATAAACAACAAAAGACAGATTTCATTTTTCAGAAGTTCACACCAGCTTTTTAGTCAGACATCTACTAAAAAAAGTTTTCTTATTAGTCCTTCCTTTAGTTAAATTCATTTTTTCATGCTTTTCAGTTGTTCACCCTTGAGACTTTCCATACAACTTGACAATTCCTTTGCCACAGCATTTATTATCTATTCCAGAAAAATGCTTTGCTATTCCCAGAGCTCTTTTTCCAGCAGCCTTACAAAGATCAGTGCCTCTCATGGTAGCTTCTATTATTTCAGCCATCTTCAAATAAGAATTGTAGAATCACCAAGACCTCTAAGATCATCTGGTTCAACTGTCAACATATCACCAGTATTTCCCAATAAACCATGTCCTTCAGTGCAACATCTAAAGGTTTCTTGAACACCTCCAGGGACAGCAACTCCATCACCTCCATGGGCAGCCTGTTTCAGCATCTGACCACACTTTTGGAGAGGAAATTTTTCCAAATATCCAACCTGGATCTCCCCTGCACAACTTGAGGCCATTCCCTCTAGTCCTATCACCACTCATGTGGGAGAAGAGGCAAACCCCCACCTCGCCACAACCTCTCTTCATGTAGTGGTAGAGAAATATTTAATTATTCCTTCATGTAACGTGAACGAACGTCAATAGATCAAATACATGCTTATTAGCAACCAACAATACCATCAAGCAGATGAATGACAGAACTGTAATTTGATCTCATTTTCTGCCTAGAAACTTTTATTTTCCTCTCTTAGTTGTCATTCTAAGAAAAGGACTAAAGAATAACAAAAAAGTAGGTAAAATACTGACCTTCAGTTACATTTAGTAAAAAACGCAATTATTTTGTATTATAATATTAATAAATAACAGCATACAGTCCCTACCACTATTCTAACCTGTCAGCAGCCACCTAATGCCAAAGGCTAAATATGACTTTAATTAAATAGCTCACTAAATAGCTACGGAATTGATTTTATTATCCCAGTACTCATTCAACAGTTTTAAATGGAAGAAGGAGGAGCAACAAGAGCTTAAAAAAAAAACAAAAAAAAACCAAAACTTCCTCCCAAGAAGCCGGCTTTCTTTTCCTCTCAGAGTAACAAACTGAGGTGTGCCCATTTCTGAATGGATGTATCAGGATCTCATATGACAAGGTTATTATGAGTAGACAAGGTTAAATGCTTCCCGTGTGTCAGATAATGCTAGCTATCATGGTAATTTCTCTGTGCCTAATAACAGGTGTCAGTTCTTGAGAAATGAGTTTTCTTTGTCTTTCACATGAATGGTACCCATGTATTTACTCTTAAGAGTAAAAATTTGTTTGGAAACCTAAGCTTGCTACTGTCCACTGATCACACAGTTAATGAAGATTCACTCAAGAGAGCATCAGGTTTACAGCTGTTTGTGTTTGAATGCAAAATACATTTTTGAGAAAAGCTTTTGAAAAAACCTTGATATTACTATGCATTGCAGAACAGTGGTACAGGAAAACCATGGCTATTAGTATGCATAAACCTCCAGATACACACAATTTGATTGTCAAAGCTTGTGTCAATGCAGCATATAACTTATGTTCTTCTCAGAGATTAGTGTGAATTATTTACAACAGTTATATATTCTGCAGAACTCAACAATACTCAGATTTTTCCAGGTTACAGATGCTTCTCTATATCTATTCCATTTTTTTTAACCCCATCATTTCTCTGACAAATTTACATTACTTTATCTAAATAAGGCTTTAGTGTTAAAAATGTATTTTTCAGCTAAATATTTTGATACTTTATGTGAAAAAAATGCTACCAAATACAAACAGTGACATTTTGAAATTCTTATATGGTGATCAAAATATTTCACTGACTTCAATAAAAACTTTCTAGAATAATTTTTTTGCATATCAGCATTATCGTATTTCAGGATATATTAAACTCTTCCAAAGGCTAAGAACTCTTTACAGAATGTGAATTCTATTTTTCAAAGCTCTACCTTTTTGCTTTAAATCTCTGTGACAAGTAATTCCTTGAGAGTGTTTTCCACCATTTTTTCCCCAGTCTTTGTGATTCTCTGTCAATTAGCTGTTTGTCATGCTTACGGCTTGAACTCTATTTCTTTAGATTCTGATTATAAAATCTCTAACATCTGTAACTCTAACTGTAAGACTGAAAAAATCATTCTCTTACAGAAACTAGAAAACTGAACATCTTCAAAGATACCATTTCATAGATAGCACTAATTCTGTTCTTGTAGTAAGTTCCATCATAGCAGGTAGATTTACTTATCTTGGTTGAGTTACGCTTTTATGTACATGCAGTATTTTAGCTGTTATGCATTTAACAAGTCCAAACTGTAACTGAGAAATGAGAAGAATAGGAGATGCTTAGATTGCAGCTTTGATGTTTGTAATTTTCCTTTTCTGTCCTATTACATTGACATAATTTATGTATTTTCTCTCTGTATACTTACATTTTTTTGTAATTGAATTTGTGGAGGAGTGTACTGACAAAAATGATAGAATCACCAAGGTTGGAAAAGAGCTCCAAGATCATCTAATTCAACTGTCCACCTATCACCAATATTGCCCCACTAAACTATGTCCCTCAGTGCAATATTTAAACATTTCTTGGATGTCTCCAGGGTTGGTGACTGAACTACCTCCCTTGGCAACCTATTCCAGCAACTGACAACTCTTTTTCCAAACATCTAATCTGAACCTCCCCTGGTGCAACTTGAGGTCATTCCCTCCAGTCCTATTGCTAATTCTGCAAGAGAAGAGGACAACCCCCACCTCACCACAACTTCCTTTCAGGTAGCTGTAGGGAGCAATAAAGTCACCCCTGAGCCTCCTCTTCTCCAGACTGAGCAATCCCAGGTCCCTCAGCTACTCCTCATAAGACTTGTGTTCCAGACCCTTCACAGCTTCATTGCCCTTCTCTGAACGCACTCCAGGACCTTGATGACTTTCTTCAAGTCAGAGACCCAAAACTGAACACAGTTCTCAAGATACAGCCTCAGCAGAGCTGAGTACAGAGGAACTATCACCTCTCTGCTCCTGCTAGCAACATCATATCTGATACAAGACAGGATGCCATTTGTGTTCTTTGGTATCTGAAAATTTTAAGGCTGACGTACAAAGGTTAGCTCATTCAGTAAAAAGATATTATTATCAGGCACTGAATAGATCATAGAATCATAGAATGGCCTGGGTTGAAAAGGACCACAATGATCATTTAGTTTCAATCCCCCTGCTATGTGCAAGGTTGCCAACCACTAGACCAGGCTGCCCAGAGCCACATCCAGCCTGGCCTTGAATGACTGCAGCAGTGGGGCATCAACATAAGGATTATAAGAAATGAGGGACTTTTAGTTCTTACAGGTAAAATATTAGCATAGAGGATACTATCAAAATAAAAGAGAGTATTTGGAAAAAAAAAATACAATAAAAATGCTTCAAACACATAGTCAGATCTATTTGGTGTTTACTGTGCTTCATTAGATTAATTACTATTGAACTAATATATTAATTAGGCAGGGCTTTATTTAAATTCATGTTTTTGACATATTTATTAATTCTGTTTTTCTAACAATCATCATATTACCAGGTCAACTTATTTATTGAAATGAAGAGAAGTCAAGAGCTCCAAAGCAAACTGAAGTTTTAAACTAAGTCTTCATGGACTCTAGGTAGTTTATTAAGGAAACGTTATTTCTCTGCTTCACCTGAAAAATATTAGAAGGCTGAAGGAACTGGACTTGTTCAGCCTGGAGAAGGAAAGGTTTCAGGATGACCTCATTGCAGCCTTCCAGTGCCTAAAGGGAGCCTATAAACAGGACAGGGATCAACTCTTTACAAGGGTAGATAATGGCAGAACAAGGCGAAAAGATTTTAAGTTGAAGGAGGGAAGATTTAGGTTGGATATTTGGGGGAAGTTCTTTATGGAGAGAGTGGTGAGGTGCTGGAACAGGCTGCCCAGAGAGGTTGTGGATGCTCCATCCCTGGAGGCATTCAAGGCCATGTTGGATGGGGATTAGACTAGACCAGGACTAGACCTGGGCAGCTTGGTCTAGTATTAGATATGGAGGTTGACAGCCCTGCATTTGGCAGGGGAGTTGGAGCTTGATGATACCATATCTCCATCATATTTGAAAAATCATGGCTGTCTGGTGAAGTCCCTGGTAACTGGAAAAAGGGAACCACTTGAGAGCAGCCCTGAGGAGAAGAACTGATGAATGAGAAGCTAGACATGAGCCAGCAGTGTGCACTTGCAGCCTGGAAGGCCAGCTGTGTTCTGGACTGCATTAAAAAAGGAGTGGCCAGCATGGAGAAGGAAGTGATTGTTCCCTTCTACTCAGCTCTTCTGAGGCCCCATCTGGAGTATTGAGTCCAGGTCTGTGGCCCCCAGTACAGGAAGGACATGGAGCTCTTAGAGCAGGTCCAGAGGAGGGCCACTAAGATGATCAGAGGGTTGAAGCACCTCTCCTACGAGAAAAGGTTGAGGGAACTGGGCTTGTTTAGCTTGGAGAAGAGAAGGCTCCAGGGAGACCTCGTTGCGGCCTTTCAGTACTTGAAGGGAGCATATAAACAGGAGGGGGAATAGCTGTTTATGAGGGTGGATAGTGATAGGACAAGGGGGAATGGTCTTAAACTGAGACAGGGGAGCTTTAGGTTAGATATTAGGACTATGTTTTTCACACAGAGGGTGGTGACATACTGGAACAGGTTGCCCAAGGAGGTTGTGGATGCCCCATCCCTGGATGCATTCAAGGCCAGGCTGGATGTGGCTCTGGGCAGCTTGGTCTGGTAGTTGTTGACCCTGTACATAGCAGAGAGGTTGAAACTATATGATCATCGTGGTCCTTTTCAACCCAGGCCATTCTATGATTCTATGATTCTATGATACTTGAGGTTCCTTCCAACCGAAGACATTCTAGGATTCTATGACATGCTGTCAACTTCCTCCTTTAAATCTGAAGCTCTGACTGGATGATGAGTTTAAAATCAAAACAAACAACAACAACAAAAACACACACACACACGAGAATAGCTGTGAGAATCATAGCCTGTAACATTGCCCACCTGGTCTGAGATAGAACTGCATGAGCAGAAGTATCTATCCAGGGTATCCTAGGTGATGCTGATGTGAATAGCTCCGACAGAAAATGAAATAGATTTTTTTTAAGGTTGGTTTGCTTGTTTATGTGTTCTCATTTTTTGAATTAATTCTACATTATTGCACGTTAAGGAGCACTATCTTTAGATAAAAAGCAGATTCTATTTGCATTCCTTTCAAGGCAATCTCATAGCCATATTCTGGATATCTGTGCCCAGAGCAGACAGAGTAAGTGACCCATGATCTTTAGTAAATGAAGTTCAAGTTTTCTACTGCAATTTTAAGAAGGAATGCATTTCACGTTTGACCTTCATCATTTGTTTCTGATCCCAGGCCTGAGCCTTTTCCATCCAGGTAGTGACAGTCATAGATAATGTGCTACATTTTCTAACAGCTTTTCCCTGCGAAGAAAATATCATATGGAATGAGATCACTAGTTGTATTTCTATTCGTGGTTTACAGAAATATGCTCTCAAATCTGAAAAGTGAATGTAGTCTACTTTTTCCAATGCATTACATCCAAGTCACCTAGATCAAACACTAACATAGCCACTGCAAGTGTAGATTCTTCAAATAGATAAAATGTCATATCTTTCAAACTCATGAGAAGAAAATGAGTAATAGGAAAGTTAACCATCTTTGTTTGTGTAATTCATAGACAAAAGGTCAAAAAGCAGTACCAAAGTGATCCCTATATATGATGCTGCTTCTTTGAGTGCTGTAACTCTCAAAAATAAAGAGTTGTAGCTCTCAAGGAGACCTTCTGTATTATCTTAACCCTCTACTCTGGAATCCAGTTCCATAAATTGTAATCATAATCTGCATTTCCAATGACAATATCAGATAGTTTTGTTTGGTTGTGATCTTTGTCATATTCAATCAAAGGTTTCAAAAGCTTTATTTTTACATCATCCCAGGAAACAATGAATACTGATACAACAACTAGTATAAAACAAGCACATTTGTATTCTTGCACACACATGTATAAGCACGTGTAGGAATGTGTGTATTTTCATATATTCTATAAAGGCAAACTAGTGAGTTAGTAGGGACACACAGATATCTTCAGCAAATGAGTTTGTCTATTTCCCCAGAATCTACTTCTGCTTCAAATATAGGTACGTACATCTTCAGTGACTTCCATAACTGTGTGCTTTGTTTTATTGATGACATAGCAAACATTGAAAATAATGAAACAAGACAGTGGCAAATTTATTTTTATTTAATAAGTGGTTTTCTGTGAAAAGACTATGCTTTAACATCAAACTAGTTAGCAGCTTAGGAAATAGAAACACTTGTTAGGTGACACTCTGACTTTTGTATTCACATTGAGAAAAAAAACTTAAATTTTCTACGGTCATGGACATGAGAGAACTTATGGCAAACTAGATGATTTTCATGTTACGTGAATCAATGGTGCTAAGTCCTCTGAATGGTACAGAGGTGTTCTTTGAAGTTGTCTGGCTTCTGCAGACAACTGAACAATGGGAATAATTAGAAAACCAGATTAATCAAAGTCAGAGTTATTGTACACTGCAACTAGAGAAGCTTCTATTACTCCTGACTTCACTGTGGCTCAAGTAGGCCGTATGTGCAACCTAAGCGATACAGTGGTTGAAACAGCCCTGTGCACAGAGCTAAGCTCTGCTCAGGAGAGAACTGCTGCTAATCAGCAGCTTTGGCTAGTGCCAAACTCACTATAAAAAGACAGTAACAATTCTATATATTGACTGAATTCACGATGTAGAAAGATACTGAAGTTTATAAACAGTTAATTGATGCATGGTTCTATCTTCAGTTAGACTTATCTTCCGGGGGAATATTACTTTCTTACTAATACTACATTGAAATCAAGAAGAAAATCTTTGATATTGCAAGTTCTAGTTTA